>JAHNEJ010002479.1:0-242764 GCA_022559845.1 Amorphophallus konjac
GGCCCTGACGCCCCCCATAATAAAAAATTTTCAAACAAAAAAAATATAATATATTTATATAAGAATATGTATATAATCCAAACAAAATAAAAAACACAAAGAAAAAGAAAAACCATAAAAAAGATAATAATTAAGGGGACGGGGGTCCGAAACATCCAAATGCCAAATTTTATTCCATCAGAAAAGCAGAGTGAACTACATCAGGGGCTTAGGCGCTTTAGGCCTTAACTTCCCCAGTTCGGTTACATAAGCCCTCCACGGCTCGCATTCTTCCACCACGTGCGCTAACGCCTTTCCCGCAACACTTGTCTTCCAGGGTGCTTTAATGGCCTTCGCTTCCTTCGCGTCCGCTTCAGTACCCAACTCCCTCTTCTTCAAGGGAACGATGCCAGTCGGTGGCGGGAACGAATGGCGTGGGATGCCAATCTGCAGGCAGCACCGATGCGCGTTGTAAAGAACAAACTCGGTCGCGCCGATCAGTTGAAGATCGACTTCGGGAGAAGGTCTCATGAGGAGATCAAGCGAAAGCAAACATGTCGGTGCGCAAGTGAAGAAGCCTTGTGTCACGGTGCGGAAGTGAGACCGCCAGTCTTCGCGTTTCTTCAGCCACGGAACGCGGTTCACTACAGTACCACCAAAGCCTAACACGTCGGCTATGTGGTGAAGCGGGCTTTGTTGGAAGAGCTTCGAAGCGGTAGGCATTCCCCCGCGGTGGTCGAATTTGAAATGCAAATCCAGCCAGCAATTCAAGACAAGTGCACAACCAAATGGAGGCTTACCCAGGCTCGAGGCAGTAAGACCGCTGTAAAGATAGGCGAGGACGGCGGGTCCCACCCTCTTTCCACGCCAGATCCCGCAGATAGCACCCAGTTGGTCTTCCTCCACCATGTTGTCGGTATAAGGGAACAAGAGAGCACCCGCCAGACAAATGGTGAACCCCTTCATGATTCCCTCCAAATAGTCATCGTCTGGTGACCCTCTCAGGGCGTTCATGACCCACTCCGCAAGCTTTTGGAGATCGATCCCCTTCTGAGTACGGACCTTTCTAGCTGCGTCGGGCGGCATGAAGCTTCCAAGGACGCTTTCAGAAGTACCCCGTGTCAGCATCCGCATAGCCTTCACCTTCCCGTCACTCTTGAATTTCTTCAAACCAAGCAGAAGTTCCACCTCCTCGAGGAGGATGGTCACCTCGAAGGTCGGGAAGATAAAAGTGTGGGTCTGGGGATGCCAGACCTCCACTAGCGCGCCCATAGCCGCCCAGTCCATACGAATCTTCTCGTAATGCTTGGCGTGAATAAGGAGCCCCTACAGATGCCACTTCGAGAGTATGGCCCTCATACCAATGGAGATATTGGAAGTCAGCTTTGAAAGCCATGGCAGTTTGGAAAACTTCCTCGGGCCTGGGAAGAGTGGATATGGCTGGGAGAGGAAAGAAGAAGAAATGAAGGAAGTAAGAAGAAGGTTCACGTGCAGAAATTTGAAAAGAGTCGGCTTACCATATGCGACATGATCGTCCCACTCAGATGACCCTCGAGGTCGGAAAGTCGCCTAATCTCGCTGCTAGGCTTGCTCCTCTTCATAACGCGGGAAGACTCTCCTTCCATCCTGAAGATCTCTAGATTCTCCTCTCCTTCCTCTCCTGAGCTTCCAAAACCCACCTTGGTGCATTTGAATGAGCTAGCCTAAGGGGAGTTCTTATAGGAAGGGAAGGGTGCTACAGGACAGAACATGTCACATCAGTGGTCATTATCAAGATTTTTGTCTAGATCTCCTTTGAACTGTGGTGCGATTCTGCTACCTTTTGATGTTGCTAACCTTTGCTGGCCTGTGCAGGTTTTACTAACGGACGTCTTTGTCCTATCTCCTGTACCACCTTTCATTGGTTGGTCCCACCATGTCATGCATCATAGTATATGATACCTACGCTACTAGAACATGTCAAGGACCTTGCGGCCCGAACGAATCTGGGATTGGAGTTCCCCTTCAACAAAAACGGTGATGATCCCGGAAGAGTTTGGGTTGTACGGATAGGCCGTCAATTTGTGATAGAATGGGGACGACGGTTCCATTCAGTGAGTTGGTGCGCGGATAAACGGGCCCCAGCCCAGTATCAGCTCACCGAGTCGGTATCCTGACCCGTTCTTCATAAGTTGACAATATTATCCTTGGCTATTTTCTATTTTTGTTTGTTTTAAATTTTTCTTTGAACCCAGCATGCATTCATATAGGACTTTGATTTATTGCGGAAGATCATTCAAGTGATTCGATTGTGAAAGCCGTTGTGCTCCAATTCCCACAAATATGAGATATTCCACTCCGAATGAAATACTGAGTTTGCTTGAGACAGCCCTACACTACTCTTCCAAAGGAGACCCTTGTTTGGACAGACCCTCAGATATTCCTTTACCTTTTTTGACCCACCTTGGCCGCAGCACTTCCACATTGGCTGGTAACCGCTCCCCAAAGGTGAAACCTCCGGTTTATGACCCAGGTACTTCCACACCGAGAAGTTGGTCTCCTTTTGTTTCGTGCCTGAGCGCACATCTCACCCTCCCTTATTTGATCTCCGTCCAAGCAATCGTCAATGTTTGAAAGACCTTCTTCAAGGTCGCCTCATTGAAACTCCAGGAAAGATTCCAAACAGTAACGTCAAAAGCGTGTCTCATCACACCTTGGCATCAACTTATCAGTCCGCTCCCACTTCACTCCACTCCACTTCGATACCATTCCACTACGTGTCGCTCCCTTGCAAAGCAAACGCCAAGGCGGGGCAGCTGTAGACACGCCATTCTTGACGCCTCCTGAGAAAGTCTCATATTACTATACAACGCCCCGCAACGGCTTACGCATTCTGAATCACTCGAGTGCTTCCTTTTCTCGGATCTTCTTCTGCCTTTTTCGGCATCCGAAATTGTCTCGTCACGGCATTCGGACGGCATCAACACCAGTCGGACGCATCAAGAGGTTCCGGAATCAAGAAGGGGGTCTGCCGGGCGGCCACCGACGCCTGATTTGAGGACCCGGGTGGGTCTTAATGGGGGCGTCCAGGCCCCTGGACGCCCCCATCTTTTTAATTTATTTTATTATTTTATTATTTTTTCTCAGGGCCCAAAAATAAATAAAAATAAATATATATTAATGGAGGCGTCCAGGACCCTGGACGCCTCCATAAAAACTAATAATAATAAAT
This sequence comes from Amorphophallus konjac, assembly GCA_022559845.1. Classification (NCBI taxonomy): domain Eukaryota; kingdom Viridiplantae; phylum Streptophyta; class Magnoliopsida; order Alismatales; family Araceae; genus Amorphophallus; species Amorphophallus konjac. The sequence goes on from JAHNEJ010002479.1 coordinate 3,191, forward strand.
ATTTATAAAATGCCAGTTGGCATAAAAAAATAAAAAAATAAAAAATACATATTAATGGAGGCGTCCAGGCCCCTGGACGCCTCCATAAAAATAAATAAAAAAATTAAAATACCAGCCCTTGTATAAAAGACAAAAGAAAAATAAAAAATAATAAACTTTTGGAGGCGTCCAGGCCCCTGGACGCCTCCATCAACTCACTCACGGGCGCCGGCCACCGAACGACGGTTTGTCGTGTGTGAAAAAAGCCAAATTTAGAGACGTCCAGCTGACTGGACGCGCCCATTTCTGAATCACGAGGCGCCGCTCACAAAACCACGCGTTGTGCCAAACCGCGTGCGGCCGTCGTCGGTTTTCGGTGGACCTGTTAGAGGCGTCCGGGACCCTGGACGCCCCCATAAAAGTATTCTAAAAAAATCAATAAAAATAGAATAAAATATTATTTCGGCCATGATGGAGGTGTCCAGGGTCCTGGACGCCTCCACCTTCCGGAGCTCTATAAATAGAGGCCCACCCCCTCAGTTCTAAGGGAGCTAAGCAGTGATCCGATAGGCTGCCGGAGCCCAGAGGCTACGGAGTCATTTTTCTAACCCGTGGGGTCTTTTGTAGGTTGAGGTTCTACCGGCTTCTCGGGTGCCTACGCTCGCAAGAGGAAGGTCGTCTTCATCCACCGCGCTTCCCCGTCGTCCCCATGCTGCCGGAGCTCCGCCGGATTTCACCCTCGGCTCATCCAATAAACTTTTTCTTCCCCTTTTTCTCCATAGTTCTTTACATTCATCATATTGCATCCTCTATCCCCCTTCACAAGGGCGCCTCTTCTCTTATACTTCTTGCATCCATCATCTCATTTTCCTCCTACTCGAGTCCGAGAGGGGTTTAAAAGATAACACCAACCAGGTGTGTGTCTTGCCATCATTTCGTTATTTTTACCGCGAGGATTTGAATACTACACCTCCATCTTTCTAATCCACTTGTCATTTATTTGTCGTTGTTTTGCAAGGGTACCCGAGGAAAGCCCTCTCCGTCGGCCGGCCGGAAGGAGAGGAAGAAGCAACCCGCCATGTCCCGCTCTTGAGGTAGGCGCGATCACTTTCTTATTTTGGGGTCTTTCGGCCCCTGACGATCACATCTTTTCATCGAGGCCGCGGCGAGTCACTTCCCCAATGGCCGTTTAAATTTCTGTTTCCTATATTCTCTTTATATTTTGTTAAATTCTGCTTATATCATCGAGGCCGCGGCGAGTCACTTCCCCAATGGCCGTTTAAATTTTCGTTCCTATATTCTTTCTATATTATATTATATTTTGCTCATATCATCGAGGCCGCGGCGAGTCACTTCCCCAATGGCCGTTTAAATTTCCGTTCTTATATTCTCTCTATAATCTGTTATATTCTGCTCATATCATCGAGGCCGCGGCGAGTCACTTCCCCAATGGCCGTTTAAATCTCTGTTCTTATATTCTCTTTTATATTCTGCTATATTCTGCTCATATTCTCGAGGCCGCGGCGAGTCACTTCCCCAATGGCCGTTTCAATTCTTGTTATTTAATTTCTGCACCATTCCCGTCCCCCCGAGGTCGCGGCGAGTCACTTCCCGCTATGGCCGTTTGAACCCCATATCTTGCTATATTATACTTGTCCCGCTCGCCCCGCCGGAGCAATCTCCCGTGGTGGCCCCTTCTCTCTCTTCTCTCATCTCTGTGTTGCAGCAAACAGCAAAACAAACAAAAAGAGGAGCCGCGCGCTCTCTGCATCCTCTTCCTCGCACCATCGAACTCCGAACCGCGTGACGTCGCTCACAATTATCATAAATATTCTCAAAATATGGGTAATGTCACGATTATGTCCTCGCTATAACTCCTGTGTGTTTAACCCGAATTAAGTGTGAGTTAAAGAGCAATACTTTTGTATATATACCTCTGTAAAGTTTGGTTTTGTCAAATATATCTTACGGTCGTAGATGACATATTTCACATAATATTCTCCTTCATCGACGACAATAGATTAAAGGGGTATAACCGTAACATTTCTATCTAAATGAAAGATATTCATGATAATATGCTCAGATAAGAGGTATATTTGATAAAATTAAATTTTATGGGGGTATATATGTAAAACTTCATATTTTAAAATTAACATTCGTTTAAAATTTAAAATATTTTAAAATACTAAAAACTCTAGCACCCCCAGGCATCATGCCGATGCCTCCACTCTAGCAGCAGTTGCAGTAGCTCTAACTTGAAACCAAGTCGTCACCCGAAGGGGAGGGGGCGGCGGCTCCGAGTATGCCTTCGACGACATCGGAGAGTTCCACGTTCCAACCGAACCGCTTTCTATGGACTTTGGCTTCATCAAAAAAATTGGGGACGACCTCAATGTTTTAAAACTCGGCCCGACCCGGTCGGTCCGACCGGTCAACCCGCCACCCGGTCTCAAAACCGGGTTAAAGTAATGTTTAGACTAAAACCCATTCAAATCTGACTAACCCGGCCCAACCCGATAAAATCGGTGTGACCTAGGCGGGTTAGAGACATATTTTATATTTTTAATTTCTTATTATTATTTTATATTTTAATTTTAATTTAATCTTTTGACCTTATAATTTAATGGTATTAATGAAGGATTAACCACTACAAGAAAAATCGCGGATAGCGACCGACCTAGCGGTCGCTATTCAGTCGTAGATCGGTCGCAAATCTGCATTGCGACCGAACAGAGACTATCTAGCGACCGAACATGTCGGTCGCTATATACTAGTCGCTATATAGCGACCGACATAATTCGGTCGCAGTATCAGTCGTTACCAGAGACCGATTATAATCGGTCGCCTGATCGGTCGCTAATTAAGTCGGTCTCAATTCGGTCGCTATTCGGTCTCTAATTATGTTGTATTTTTAAAAATAAAATTAACCTATTGGATTTATTCGGTCTCAATTCGGTCGCTAGTCGGTCGCCAAGTATAATTATTTAATAAAAGAAATATAACGTATAGTCGCTATTCGGTCGCAATTCAGTCTCCATGCGGTCGCTAATTTTGCATTATTTTTTTTTTAAAAATTTATTTAAACTGATAAATAAATTACCTGATAAATAACAAATTCATAACATAAATATAAAATCAACTACACAGACAACAATATCGACAAATCTCAAATTCATCACATACAAGCACCTGATAAATAACAATTTCATAAAACAATAATAAATCAACTACACGGATCACAATCTCCACGAACCTCAAATTACACACAATTAAAATAAAATCACAAATTAATCATACATCCATAATAATAAAATGACAACATACACAACTAAAATAAAATCACAAATCCTCCACATATGTCTCATCCTGGTCGTCGTCTCGTCCAACATCATCCTGGTCGTCGTCTCGTCCAACATCTCGCGACGGATGATCCTGTATATCATTTAAAAAAATTATAATCAAATCCTTAATAAAGAAATCAAGCATTAACAAGACTTAATAAAGAAATCAAGCATTAACAAGAGTATGCCAATAGTTTAAGCCAGCTCATTTTCATATATATAAATACACACACACAATATAAGTTCAAATTTCATCTTGTATTTTAAAAATGAAGTTTGAGCGCCGAGCTCAAACCGGGCATCCGATTTGGATTCCGTCAGTTCTGACAAGTCACTTTCATCTCCCCGGTCGTATTGGAATGATCGGCACGGCCATCCGACCGGTATTTCGAATTTTAGACCCCCGGACCCGTCCTAACAGTTCATTTGAACTAAGTGTATTTTAAAAATGAAGTTTGAGCGCCGAGCTCAAACCGGGCATCCGATTTGGATTCCGTCAGTTCTGACAAGTCACTTTCATCTCCCCGGTCGTATTGGAATGATCGGCACGGCCATCCGACCGGTATTTCAGATTTTAGAACCAAATGCCCCGTCCTAACAGTTCATTTGAACTAAGTGTATTTTAAAAATGAAGTTTGAGCGCCGAGCTCAAACCGGGCATCCGATTTGGATTCCGTCAGTTCTGACAAGTCACTTTCATCTCCCCGGTCGTATTGGAATGATCGGCACGGCCATCCGACCGGTATTTCGAATTTTAGACCCCCGGACCCGTCCTAACAGTTCATTTGAACTAAGTGTATTTTAAAAATGAAGTTTGAGCGCCGAGCTCAAACCGGGCATCCGATTTGGATTCCGTCAGTTCTGACAAGTCACTTTCATCTCCCCGGTCGTATTGGAATGATCGGCACGGCCATCCGACCGGTATTTCAGATTTTAGAACCAAATGCCCCGTCCTAACAGTTCATTTGAACTAAGTGTATTTTAAAAATGAAGTTTGAGCGCCGAGCTCAAACCGGGCATCCGATTTGGATTCCGTCAGTTCTGACAAGTCACTTTCATCTCCCCGGTCGTATTGGAATGACCGGCACGGCCATCCGACCGGTATTTCAGATTTTAGACCCCCGGACCCGTCCTAACAGTTCATTTGAAATAAGTGTATTTTAAAAATGAAGTTTGAGCGCCGAGCTCAAACCGGGCATCCGATTTGGATTCCGTCAGTTCTGACAAGTCACTTTCATCTCCCCGGTCGTATTGGAATGACCGGCACGGCCATCCGACCGGTAACTTATGACCTATGCTCCTTTGTATGAACTGCCCTTCCTTTGCTTAGAGGTGCTGTTCCTGGCTTCCTGCCATGACAGTTACCAGACTTTGGGGAGATCTTTTCACCTAAATTGGCATATTTTATTCATGTCTACATGTTACTTTCCTTATATTATTCTAGCTTTATGAATATTTATAGATCTGTATCCTCCCCCACTCAAGTGAATAGAATTTATACATATCTTTTCACTTTCAGTTCTAACCAAAATCTCTATACACCTATGGAAAATCCTGCAGAACAGTCTGCCTGTTGATTCTAATATCCAGAGGATAGGTGTAAGATGATATTTAGAGTTAAGAAAATGATATTTTCCCCTCCTCAATCTAAATTCTTATATTTTGTAAGATGATATTTAGAGTTAACAAATAGAAAATCAATCAAATAAAATACTTACCGGAGGCTGCTGTGCAGGAGGTGCAGGAGGTGCTCTACTACTATCAATTCCCAAGGATGTGAGCATCTGGGAGACGGTCTGAGCGACGATGGTTGAGATATTCTGAGAGATATTCTGAGAGACGGTCTCGTTGACGATCTGCCTAAACATATCTGGAGTCATGGTCGGGGCGGCACTGGAAGAACCATCTGGGGCTGCTGGTGTGGTAAATGGAGAGGTCGCATGTGAGACCGAACTCGAGCATGATGATAACACCCTAGTCGTGCCCAAGCTATGTCCAAAACCATAAACATGTCCAAACCCAAGGAAATAGATCATGGAGCATGAAAATAGGGTGAAAAATGAACCTGCACACAAAATCATGGTGTTGATTGTGTAAAGTACAATTATCATGCATAAATGAGAAAGGATACCCAAGTAAGGTAAGATCATCCTACTTGAAAAAAGGCTTATAAAATCATTCTGCACAAAAAATCATGTCTTGCCAGATTTAACCAACACAATCATAAATAAATTTGAAGGCATACAGTCCCCTGCAAATGCATCATCCAGCACAAAATGAACGGTGGAAAATGAATCGCCACCTAATTAAATATATTCATTGTCTTACGTAAACAACACTTACGAGAAATAAATGACAAAGAAAACTCAGGCAAATAGATCAACCGGTATGAAATATAGAGTGAGAAAACAATCTCCACGCATCCGGTCATTGGCTGCCTGATGTAAATAATGGGTTCCCAAATAAATGTGAAAGAAAAACCAACAACATAGAACATGCACCAAGATAAAGGGTGAAAAATCAAATTGCACACACTAGCCGATGGACTAAGTAATTAGGCGGTGTGCTAATTTTTTGAACTGGACCAAGAAAAATAAAATAGTCCCAAATAATTTTCTAATTCGATGAAAAATGAAACCCGCCCCCAAGTGAGAGCCCGAGTGAGCTTCTTAGAGAGAAGATCTAAAAGAGGTCTTGGGGGGATAGCTTGAGAGAGTTTCTTGTGAGAGGATTTGTTCCTCCAAGTTGGGGTGCTGACTTCTTTGTATATTTCTCCACATCTAGTGAAGTTCCACTGTCGCCGTCGCCCGTGGACGTAGGGGGTAACCTCCGAACCACGTAAATATGTGTTCCTATCTTGTGTGATTGTTCCTTCTTCTTCCTCCCTTCTTGTTGTGCGGATCGAGATCTTGAGAGGTCACTCTGTCCGTCGGAGTGGTCGTGTCATAACAAGGATCACTTCCTCAAATTTAATGGGATTGTGGATCAAATAAGTGGAAAGGTAAATGACTGTTGGATTATGAGAGACTTGGAAAGGTTAAACACTCCCGACTTCAAGACTACGGTCGATGTAATGATCATACTTCATCCAAAAGCAATTCCCACCTCAGGTTAATGAGCTCATGATCTCCTTCCCCATTTACAAAGCTTGCATGAAACAGTGGAGAGAAATAATTCATGCGCCCGGGATCAAATACATATTCACAGGTAAATGGTGGAATAATCATAATGTACTGCCAGAAACACTTGAAGTGGGCTGTACTCTGCTAGTTTACTTATATGGACATTGATCACAATGCATGATGGGTACACACCATGACACCATAGCACTATCATCATCATCCAGTCTTACGCCCAAGATTGAAATAAAAGCTATGTCAAATATAAACAGCAGAATGAGTATATTGATATTCACATGTATAATGGACAATATGGAAGAAGAAAACACCATGAGAGTACCTTCATTGGTCATAGAACCCATCACGTACATGTATCGCTTGATCTTTGCCTGGCTTTCCTGTTCACGACCTTTCGGCATCAACTCCGAGCTAAAACCAGGAATCATGGAAAATACCTGAAAGCAATAAAATTCATTCAGTTGGAGACGGCAACATGAGAAGTTATCCAAAGGGGATAATGTGGCCACAAGACATAGAATGCAATTCCATCTCCACTAAGAGCAGCCAAAGTTTCACAAGTGGAACCCTCAAGATGCAGTAAAATACACCCCAGTCGTTTCCAACACCTGTCATAAATAATACATTTGGTTAGTACCAAGCAAATTAATGAACATAGAAAAATGTGAAAGCAATCAGCTTATCTCCCGTGATTCCTGAAGTATCACTTAGGTGTGTTAGTCTCAGGTGAACCTTACCTTATGATTGAGTCTCTCATCATAAAAATGAAAATTCACAGAAGGCCCATGAAGTGAAAATTTAAAAAATGGAATAGAGAAGTCTGCAAAAGAGCTTAACCTGCCCCATAAGTCCAGTTTCCATAATTAGAACATGGATCGTAGTCCAAAAGACATTTCTCAAACCATTCAGCTCCCATTCGCCAATCAATCCCCATATCTCGGACAAGAAATGAGCAAACAATCTGCAATAAACAAAGACTCAAATGAATATGAAGTCTGACACTTGCAGTTCATGCAAGCTAGTAACTGTGTGAGGAAAATTTTCCTCGCTAATGTAGTATCCTTGATTAAAGACTAACACAGAAGAAGTAATCTAGAAGAAGAGAACAAACAATCTGCAGCATAGAAAAGCTATAGAAAGACTTCATCAAGCGTATATAGTATAGGCACTTGTGGGCCTGTATACAAGTTAATATTTTCAGCGGTCGCTATTCGGTCTCCATGCGGTCGCTAATTAAATTTTTTTTTTCAAAAATTAATATAAAGCTACTATAAATCACCTGATAAATAACAATTTAATAAAATAAATAACCTGTTACATAACAATTTCATAAAAACATATAAATCAACTACACAACTCATAATCTCCACAAATTTCAAATTCATCACATACAAACACACAAATTAATCATACATCCATAATAAAATGGCAACATACAAATAACTAAAATGAAATCACAAATCCTCCGCATATGTGTCATCCTGGTCGTCGTCTCGTCCAACATCTCGCGACGGATGATCCTGTATATCATTTAAAAAAATTAAAATCAATTCTTTAATAAAGAAATCAATTATTCTTGAAAATTAAAAGCAAGATGTTTTTCATTGAAGTGAAATTGACGAATGATAATTTTAAACGTTTTGCTCAAATCGGTAGTCCGATTTAGAATCCGTCAGCTCTGACAAGTCACGTCTACCTCCCAGGTCGTGTTGGAATGATCGGAATGCCGATCGGATCAGTATTTCACATTCTGGACCCCCGGACCCCGACGGCTTTGATTATAAACCAAGTGCATTTGCAAATTGCACTTTTGAGCGTCGGGCTCAAACCGGATGTCCGATTTAGAATCCGTCAGCTCTGACAAGTCACGTCTACCTCCCAGGTTGTGTTGGAATGATCGGAATGCCGATCGGATCAGTATTTCACATTCTGGACCCCCGGACCCCGACGGCTTTGATTATAAACCAAGTGCATTTGCAAATTGCACTTTTGAGCGATTTGCTCAAACCGGTAGTCCGATTTAGAATCCGTCAGCTCTGACAAGTCACGTCTACCTCCCAGGTCGTGTTGGAATGATCGGAATGCCGATCGGATCAGTATTTCACATTCTGGACCCCCGGACCCCGACGGCTTTGATTATAAACCAAGTGCATTTGCAAATTGCACTTTTGAGCGTCGGGCTCAAACCGGATGTCCGATTTAGAATCCGTCAGCTCTGACAAGTCACGTCTACCTCCCAGGTCGTGTTGGAATGATCGGAATGCCGATCGGATCAGTATTTCACATTCTCGACCCCCGGACCCCGACGGCTTTGATTATAAACCAAGTGCATTTGCAAATTGCACTTTTGAGCGTCGGGCTCAAACCGGTAGTCCGATTTAGAATCCGTCAGCTCTGACAAGTCACGTCTACCTCCCAGGTTGTGTTGGAATGATCGGAATGCCGATCGGATCAGTATTTCACATTCTGGACCCCCGGACCCCGACGGCTTTGATTATAAACCAAGTGCATTTGCAAATTGCACTTTTGAGCGATTTGCTCAAACCTAAATCTAAAATCCTAAAACCTAAACCTATTCCCAAATCCCTAAACCTTAAACCCTAAACCCGTAAAAATTGTAAACCCTATAGAAAAAAAAACGTAAGCCCTAAAACCCCTAAAAACACTAAACTGCAGACCCCGAACCCCCTAAATCATAAAACCATAAAACCCTTAAAAATTATAAATCTTAAACCCTCCCCTAACCCCTAACCCCACTACGATCCCTTAAACTCCTAAACTGCTAAACCACCGATTGCTAAACCCCAAACCCTCAAACTAAAAATCCCAAACCCTAAACCTTAAAACCCTAAATCTTGAGTTACCCCTAAAACTAGAAACTCTAAAATCCTTAAAAACCACAAACATAAAAGACTAAATCTGAAAAACCCTAAATCCTAAACCTTAAACCCTAAAACTCCTAAACCTAAAAATCAAAAATCTTAATACTATAAACTCTAAACCATAAACCATAAATTTAAAATCATAAACCCTAAAATCACTAATAACATCAAACCCTAAATAAAAGAAACCCAAAAATGTAAACCTATATGTAAAACCCTAAAAGCCCCAAGAACCTTAAACCTTAAAAACATTAAACCCTAAACTCAAAACATTAAACCATAAATCTTGAAAACCTTAAACCCTAAACCCTAAACCTTAAAAATATGAAACCATAATATCTATAAACCATAAAAACTCGAAAAACCCTAAACCCTAAAAATCCTAAATTGTAATAACTATAAACCCTAAAAACATGAAAAACCCTAAACCCTAAAACCTAAAATCCTTAGAAACTAGACCCACTAAACCAAAAACCCCTAAAGCCTAAACTCTCAAAACCGTAATCCACCCCCCTAACCGCTAAACCAAAAACCCCAAATGCTAAATCCAAAACCCTAAACTCATATGCCAAATATAAAATGCAAACAAACCTAAACACCAAACAACTAACCCTAAACCCAAAAACCTAAACCCTAAATAACCCTAAACCTTAAACCCTAACCCTATATGTTAAACCCTAAACATAAAAAAATAAACTCATAACCCCCTAAACTGTAAAACCCTAAAATAATTAAAAACCATAAAATTTAAAACACTAAAATCCTAAACCCACATTGAACCCCTTACCCCACCCCTAATACATAAACTACTAAACCTCAAAACTGTCAAACCTTAAACTTTAAATCTTAAAACCGTAAGCCCTTAAACCTTAAACACTAAACAGCCCCTCAACCCTAAGCCTAGCAACCGTAAACCGAAAAACCCACACTTAAAATCGAAGTCCAAAAACCTGTAGCCCTGAAACCCTTCCTAAACCCTAACACCTAACCCTTAAATCCTAACCCTAAAGCCCCAAACCCTAAACCATAAAGCTTAAAATCCTAAACCCTAAACCCTAAAAGCCCTAAACACCTTAAACCCTAAAAATCCTAAACCTTAAAAGAGTAAAACCTAAATCTAGTACCTAAAACCTAAATCTAAAACCCTAAACCTTAAACACTAAACACTAAACCCTTAAAAACCTTACACTAATCATTAGGAAAGGAGAGGTGAGGCCAATCCAAATACAACACATGTTTGTGAATATATTATCATGCTAACACACAAAAATGACTATTTACATGCACTGGTATTTTACTACAAAAAATGGAAGGTCCATATGACTGTTAATAAAGGCAATATAAAGCACCCAAACACCTGAAAAGTGCACAAAATAATATTCTATCATATTAACAATAACATGGACTATGAAATGCCCTAAACAAAAAATTAGCATGGCCTAAACAAAATTTTCACATTAAATTCCCTGCAGGGGGTTGGGGTGGGGGGGCCGCGGCGGGTTGGAGAGAGAGAGAGAGAGAGAGAGAGAGAGAGAGAGAGAGGGGTACCTGTGGGGGGGCGGGTTGGAGAGAGAGAGAGAGAGAGAGAGAGAGAGAGAGGTACCTGTGGGGGGGGGGGCCGCGGCGGGTTGGAGAGAGAGAGAGAGAGAGAGAGAGAGAGAGAGGGGTACCTGTGGGGGGGCGGGTTGGAGAGAGAGAGAGAGAGAGAGAGAGATACCTGTGGGGGGGGGGGCCGCGGCGGGTTGGAGAGAGAGAGAGAGAGAGAGAGAGAGAGAGAGAGAGAGAGAGGTACCTTGGGGGGGGCAGCGGCGGGTTGGAGAGAGAGAGAGAGAGAGAGAGAGAGAGAGAGAGGGCAGCGGCGGGTTGGAGAGAGAGAGAGAGAGAGAGAGAGAGAGAGAGAGAGAGAGAGGGGTACCTGTGGGGGGGCCGCGGCGGGTTGGAGAGAGAGAGAGAGAGAGAGAGAGAGAGAGAGAGAGAGGTACCTGTGTGTGAGAGAGAGGAAGCCGGCGACGACGGCGACGGCGAGCGGCGACGGCGAGGCGAGCGGCGCGGCGACGACGGCGAGGCGAGCGGCGCGGAGGGGGGCTCCGGCGGAGGGGGCCTCGGGCGGGAGGCCGCACGGGGAGGGGGGCTCGGGCGGAGGAGGGGGGCTCGGGCGGGAGGCCGCAGGGGGAGGGGGGGCTCCGGCGGAGGGGGGCTCGGGCGGGAGGCCGCAGGGGAAGGGGGGACTCCGGCGGAGGAGGGGGGCTAGGGCGGAGAGGGGGCCGCAGGGGGAGGGGGCCGCAGGGGAAGGGGGCTCGGGCGGGGGCTCGGGCGGGAGGGTGGAGGGGGGGCTAGGGCGGAGAGGGGGCCGCAGGGGGAGGGGGCCGCAGGGGAAGGGGGCTCGGGCGGGAGGGTGGAGGGCGGGAGGGAGGGCTCGGGCGGGGAGGGGCTCGGGCGGGCGGGGGTCGCAGGGGGGAGTATAACGGGATCAGCGACCGATTGGCGACCGAATTTAGTTCGGTCGGGAGGGTGGAGGGCGGGAGGGAGGGCTCGGGCGGGGAGGGGCTCGGGCGGGCGGGGGTCGCAGGGGGGGAGTATAACGGGATCAGCGACCGATTGGCGACCGAATTTAGTTCGGTCGCCAATAGGTCTCAGATGTGCGACCGATTATTTCGGTCGCCGAATTGGTCTCTATTTGGGACCGACTAGCGACCGATTAAAGCGGTCGCTAATGCGGTCGCTATAGCCACTTTTTCTTGTAGTGAACATAACTTTTGAACGTTGAAAGGACTTGGACTCTAACCTTCCAATTTATAGTCTTTCTAATTCTAGTTTATTCCCAACATGAGTACGTGTGGTCTGCAGAACAACAGAAGGAAGAAGATAAAGACTCGAGAATACTCATAGAGGGGGACGAAGACAAAGAATAAGATGAAGGTCCATTGACATATGAAAATTTAGAGGAAAAAGAAATTTGACTTCGTACACCATGAAAATTTTATTTTATGAGATACTAATTATAGTTTATAAATTATAACACGTAGTATTTATTTAATATATTTTTATTTCTTTTTTAGACTATCTTAATAGTTATTTAATATATTTATTTTTAATTTTATTTTTACAGTATATGTGAAAATGTATCTTTCCTAATTCTAACTTAAAGTATATTAAAATTTTACTACGATAAATAATATTAATATTTAATGTTCTAATATTACGGGTCATGAATTAATATGAATGATTAAATCATTGACATGTGATCGATTAATCTAACCGAGTCAAGATCCCGATCAGATTTTAAAATATTACGGAAGTGCAGAGAATGGGGCCGGATGGCACGGTGAGCACTCCTCCGTTCTTTCCCCGACCTCTCGCCATCATCGGTCCTTTCTCACTGTAGTTTCTCTCGCGGTTCATTCTGTCACTAGAAATAGGAGCAAGGAATAGGGCTGTTCCATGTGTAGTTGTCTACCGTGTGTTTCCTTTGTCCCTCTCCCCCTCCCTCAAGATGTTATCTTTCTATGCCCAGTTTTTCTACTGTTCCCCCCTCTCCTTCTCTCTCTCTCTCTCTCTCGCCCCCCTTATCTGTTTCCTTCGTTCCTGGTGCACACACGAAACTGGAGGTAGAGGATCGAGGTAGGGAAAGCAGAAAAGCGACCCCCAGGGAGGAGGATGAAGAGGCACGGTACTGCAGCGGTGTGTGGTCGGACCGTCAAAAATTGTAAGAAAGGGAACGAAAAAATTGCGACAATAACCCTCTTATTTCAACAATTTTAGAATTGGTATCTTTATTTGGCTATTATTATACATAATCTCATTATGTTATAATATTTGCAAACAGATTCTTGCCGTCACTCCCTATTAATGTTACGTCAACCTCTCTTCTTTAATTTTAATTAATCTTTAATCAAATAAAAAAATCAAAACACTTCTAATCTCTCTTAAACTCTTTCTCTCTCTTCACATATCTATCTTTTTTTATCTCTTTCTTTTCTTTCTTTGACACGCTAATAACACTTTTTGTAGGGACATTTTTATCTAAAATTTTAATTTTATGAATCCTAACAGATATCCTAAGCATCAACTAACCTAGAGACTAATGTTCATTGAAAAGGGTTATTTTGAACAATAGTAAAATAAAATTGATAATTTTGTACTGTCGAAATAATAGAGTTATTTTCACAATTTTTCTAAACGAAAAAAATATAAAATCGCCCTCTGAAATAGAGGAAATGGGGTGCGGTGAGGCCACTGCATGTATCCCACCGACAGCGATGCATCAGATGACTGTCAAAAACTGAAACGGAAAATAATTTTTGAACATGATTTGCGAACGTTTTTGGAACAGCGTAAATTTTAAAATGTAAGAAAAAAAAAGAATCCTTTATAACTTAAAAGATGCTTGCACGCGTCCATTTTGATGTTTGTTTCTGATACCCCTACGTTGGATATATATTGTCTGAATGTATGATGCATCGATTCTCAATGATTATGTTGCTCATCTGTGGGTAATTCTTTACGTAATCCGTAACTTTGATTGGAATACCAAGAGCATCTCGAGTGTAAACCAACTCCAAATTAATTAATCTAGCTATGTATATATAGTATGATAGACGATTGGATGGCCGAAAAAAAATTAAAAACTAAAAATAAAATATCTTAATTTGTCTGAGATAATGGATCGGCCACTTTAGGCATATTTAGAGTGTTGGTGTTTATTTTATTTTATTTTTTTCAGTCATCCAATGGCCAGTGGATGGTATAAATGTATAGGACAATTTTAGACCCCACTTTCTTTTGGGAAAAAAAATAGGCTGTGCACTCGAATCATGCCGTCCGTTGATGTAAAAACTCTTTGGTAAAACCCCCCAAAAGAATATTAATACGGTCTAAAATTACCATTACAATTTCACACTTGGTTTAGTTTATTCCATCCTGAGCCGAGTGCCGAAAACGTGGGGCCCCCCGTCTCCGCATGCAGGGATGCGTACGTGTTGGTCCTTCGACGAATCACCCGTGGTCCCTTCACGAGGGTTACGTGTACGATGCTCGTTTCGTGGTCTGTTTCGCTTCAGGAGCAAGTGAGACCTCCTCCCGTCCGGCGATGTAAGCTGTTATGGGTAGTTCCCTCGTCCGCTTCCAAGCTCCGCTTTGGTAGCGGTTTAACAGCCGTTTAAGTCGAAATCTGTATACACTTAGCCCCTTTTGATTTGGTGGAGGTGAAATCGAATCACGCGGCTTAAGGTTGGGTAAACTGGTTTAAGGGGGCTTATTGTATCCCACCTCCCGAGCTGGGATACTTGATCCCGTCGCGGCCGTTTTACCCATTCGCCCCTCCTTTACGTCCCACCCACTCACCTGCACCTGTCGCATCTGCTGCAGGCGGCAGCCTTCGTCGTCCTCGAGGTCGCCTTCGTCTTCCTCAAGCTGTGCATCTTCTTCTCGCAAAACCCTCCGTCCCTTGTCTGCGACGACAGGTCTGTCCCTCATTCTTCTTCCTCCTCTTGCAAAATCGTCCATCCTTCATTCACAGCCGACGTCTTCGTCTATCTCGCGAAACCCTCTTCCAAAATCCTCTTGCAAAACGCTCGTTCAACCGAGTCTTCGCCTCTCTGCAGGGTTGGAGGAAGACGATGACGGCCCCGGTCAGTACCTTCAACAATGGTCAAACCTATGCTTGCATGACCCTCCTTTCTGTCAGAAATGTACGGCGTCTGCAATGGTTCACCTCCTCACCATCTCCTCTCTGTTAGGCGCTGCGTTCCATGGAAGAAGGTGCGGCGGGTGCAGGTGATTTTGCAGTGTTCCATCCCTTCCAGCTCGCAGGCTTCATAGCTTTCTTGTGACTCACAGTAGAACGAAGCCCTCTTTAAATCTGACCCTTCGTCTTCCATTGTCCACACCGTGGAGGGAGCTCACGCAGACGATCCGGTGGGGGGCATTCTGTTCCTTCTATATACCTGGTGGTGGCCAGGTAGGTGTATCGGCAACCCCTGTATCTGTGAAGGTAGCACGACGAATAGAAGTGGGTTTCTTCGAATTTCCATAGATCTGTGATTTTGCTGTCATTTACGGAAATGACGATGTTCATCGATTGATATGCTTGTATGTATGGAAATCATTTTCAGAATGGCTTAATACATCTCCAAAATATTTTTTTTCCGTTCATGTCTTAATACATCTCCATGATGATCTATCTGACGTTCACACTTTCCTACGTTACGGATTGTCATGGACTTCCAAGTGCAGAGCTTCATCTCTTGGCACCAAGACTGTCGTGGGATGCCCCCACACTTGTTTGGCCATTTCATTGTCCTTACTCTTGTTTAGGTTGTCTTTTTAATTTCCCCTTGCCAGTGGCTATAATCTGATTTTCCTGTCTTCATCGAATCAAAAGTTACCATGCACAGGTATTCAACAACGCCTACTAACTGACATGCTGTTGCCATTGTTTGGAATATTTAATATATTTACTTTCTATACAGACTGTCTATTCATTTACTCTGAAAAATCTGCAATATATCAATGGATGTGTAGGTTTCTTCGTTCAATAGTTTTTATGGTATGCAGGTGGGTTAAGTTTCAAAATTTTCCAGAGTATGTTATCTTCCATTTTCTGGTATGCATATCAATTGCATTTTCTTTGCAATATATGGAGATCTCCTATTTTGTGTTAACTTATTTTTTTCATTTAACTGTGTTAATTGCTGTAACTGGGTTTTTTCTGGGTTCAGAGAATCCTGTGTTCATCATACAGTTGCCCTCCGAATGTTCGACCTTATAAATCATGCACTTTTGTGACTTCCACATAGCACTGTTGTAATGCCCCGGGTTTTTCGGATCCTTCTTCGTGGGTCCCGGATCTGGTTTCTCGGAGTGTCCAGCTCCGTTGTGTCCGAAATTTCGTTTCGGACGTCTTTCGTGTTCGGATCGGCGCGATCCGGAGTCGTTTCGGAGGCCCGGAGGCGTTCCGCGGCTTTTTCCGCGTGTGTTTTCCGATTCCCGGCGTGGGTTTCGGCTTTCCCTTCGGAACCTCGTTGCGGGTGAACCGGGCCGTTCACCAGGGCGCGAGTGGTACCGTTGCGATCGGTGCGCTCCGAGGATCGCGAGGGTGTGATTTTCTATTTTTCTGATTTTCCGGATTTTCCTATAAATAGCTTTTTCTCTCTCTCCCCCTCTCATTTCTCATTTCTCTCCCTCTCTCTTCTCACGCTCTCTCCTCTCTCCCTCTCTCTCCGGCGGCCGACGGGGCGGAGCATGGGCGAGGCGGGGACGGCGCGGGCGAGGCGCGGGCGAGGATGGATGAGGATCGAGGCGGTGGAGGCGCGTAGAAGCTCGGCCGTGAGTTCGTGGAACGGCGAGGCTTCAACGGCGTTTTCTTCGTGGATCGGCGTCCACGGTGCGCGTAATCTTCGGTGGAGGTAGGGTGATGGACCCTCAGCCCGTGTACTTCCTTTCCCGCGAGTTTCGTAGGCCGTGGTGAGCCGAGCGGGCTAAACGGGGCGTTTTGGGCAAAATGTGTGTTTTCGGGGTGTGAGCCGGATCTCCCGTTTTATGGTGTTTTTGGGCGATCCAGGGGTTTAGATGCATGCCTAGGAGCTTGGGGGAGGTTTCCCCTTTTGTTTCCCCTTCACCTGGGGGTGAACGGGGCGTGGCATGGCTTTTCCCGCGGTTTCTACCGTTTCCGGGCACGGACTGAGAACGCGCTATACTCCAGTAGCGCGTTCCTGAAGGTCGCGCTGCCCCGACCGAGCGCGTTCATCGGAGAAGATGAACAGTAAGGCGGTTTGGGTCGCGCCTTACGGCCCCAGCGCGTTCTGGTTGTCGCGCTATAGGATCATAGCGCGACCTGGCCTGGTCGCGCTATGGTCATGTAGCGCGTTCGTGTTGAACGCGCTAGGCGCGTATAGCGCGTTCTGGCTGAACGCGCTATGCACATGTAGCGCGTTCTTGGAGGTGACCAGCCGGGCTGCCCGGGGCGGGCGGTCTGCGGCTGATCGTTCTCCCCTTAGGCCGTGTGTGCCTTGGACACCCAGTGGAGTTCCGTGACCGTGTTTTGGGGTGTCTGGAGGTTCCGTTTACCTCGTTTTGCGTGCCCGTGCGCTTAAGGGTCCGGGTGACCTTTTAGCGTCCGTTCGCATTGTGTTGGTCTCCGGTCGACCCGGTTGGGACCCAGTGGTCGACCTCCGGCCTTGTGAGTATCCTGGACACCCCGTGGGTTCTGTGTCCGCGTTTCTGGGGTGTCGGGAGGGACCGTGTTTCCTCGATTAGCGTGCCCATAGGTGTGGTGGGTCCGGGTGACCCCACGTGTTCCGGGCTCTTGTGTTACGCTTGATCGAGTCACCGTGTGTCGGTGTGTGTGCGGTGGGGTCTCCCCCGCATATCGTGGGTTCCTTTGGAAGGCGATTCCCGTGTGGGCCATGTGTTTGGCCTTGGACTGCGAGTCCAGTTGTCCGGCCTGGGGCTGGAGGTTTCCCGCTTGCTTCAAGATGGGAAGTCGTCGTGGCGGCTTGTGTGCTGCCTTGGGAATCGTGCTTCTGTGTTTTTCCGTGTGGCCCTTGTGAGTGGCCTTAGTCTCTTGCGTTCCCTTCCCGAGGGAGTGGTCTTGGCGACTTGTGTGTTGTCTCGGTACTTGTGCTACCGTGGTTTTAGACCTAGAGATTGGGCTAGATCGACGGCCTTGTGTTGTTGCGTGCAACGGTCTTGACCCCGAGTCTTGTGACTCAAGGACCGTTGGGTGTAGTGCGTCTAGAGGACTGCCTAGAGTCCAGTGGCTTAGTGCCACTCGAGTTTTCTCGACTCTCGCGCACGGTGCGTGCGTGGCCGTGGACTGTGAGTCCCATTTCTTCTCCGACTGTGGTCACCGTGAGACGGGGCCGGCACGTGGGGTGGTCCCCGTACGTCGTCGGATTCGGACGTTGTTTTCCGTTGAGTTGAGAGTCTACTCCTTCAGTGACCCTCCACTAGTCGTAGCCTACTAGTACGCGTGTGCTAGTTGCACCAGGGAGTGGTGTACGGGCTTACCCTGAGGACGGTTAGACTGGTTTCCGTCGGGCCCCTCGTCGTAGCCAGAGTCCGGCTGCGGGGGAAAACCAGTCAGAGGGCCAGACCTAGGACGCGTGGTCTGTGTGTGCACACGTGGTTGGGGACTGTGGACGCACGTCGACGGGCGTGACCCCAGCTAGTCACTTGTTGTGGTTACTTGTACGGTGTTCGCGCCTCGGGTAGGACCTACCACGTCAGGCGGTTCACCTGCGGTGCGGTGTAAGACGTCAGGGGACGCTACCGGCTGTGCTTCTAGTGGGTGGTACTCCTGTCGAGTACGGAGTGTCAGACTATCAGTCTCTGTGTCTTTGACCTTCGGGTTTTTGGTCGTGTTGACCGGTGAGTTCGGTTGTTTCATCTTGGCGCGTGTGTCGGTTCTTGCGCCGTGAGATTAGTGCTAGTGGCTTTACCGAGGTTGGGTCTTGTGGTGCGGTACCCGCGATCGGATGGTCGGGGTTGCACCTTGGACAGCGTGTCCAGGTTGGCTGTCCGGGGGACAGGCCTCTACGGCGTGGTTGCCGTGTGTTTTTACTTCGGTAGGTGGTACTAGCGTAGTTTGGTAGCTTCGACTGCGTGATCGAGGTCTGCCTTCTGGCAGTAGGAGTAGCTGTAGTGCCGAGTTTTGACCGGCCACCGGGTTGCTGTTCCTGCTGTAGTTGTAGCTTCCTTTCCGCTACCGCCGTTGTTTCCGGTTGGGGTTCCGCGGGATCCCTGCTGAGTCTCTGTTTTGGAGACTCATTCCCTGCTTTTCAGGTGTAGCGGTTCTTCCTCGTGGTTCGAGGGTGCGGAGCGGAGGTTCTCTGTTGCCAGCTTGCCGGGCCGAGTGTTCACTTGGCATGTGGTACGCTTTACTGCTTTAGACTGTACTTTCTGTTGGACTGGACTCTGTTGTAGTTGTTTTATTTATTTCTGTTATTTGTTGAGTTGTCCTGCTTTATTTCCTATTTCTTTGTGCCTCCACACTCCTTTTAGCCCTTCCGAGCCCTCCCGGCTCGTGGGCGGCGGTGCGAGTCTCGGGTTATCGGGCCTTCCCGGTAATCGGATTCTCGGGTCGTTACAGCTGGTATCAGAGCGGTGGTTGTGGACGTACATAGGAATTCGAAATGTTGCAGTGATCAGAGTCCGTAAGGTCCGGTACAGTCGGCAGCTGGCTTAGGGTTTTGTGTTCGCTTTCTGCCTTGTTTCTCGCTTGAGAGCTTGAGTGCGCTGTGCGGCGCTGTGAAGGTGGTCGCTGTCCGTGGCTTTCGTGCCAGCGTGGGGTCTAAGGATCGAGGTTGAGAGCCTTCTCCCTCATCGGTGGTGGCCCTGGTTGTGCTGCGTTGGGCAGAGGTTGCTGGCAGGCGTGAGCTCGCGGTGCTGCGTTCGAGGAACCTGCAGCGTGGTCAGGTGGCTGGTGCGGACTGTTCTTGGTTAAGTGGCCTTGAGCGTGCTCTGAGGGAGCTGCTGTCAGTTTTTGGTCACTCCAGCTTGAGGTTTGTCCAGCTCCTGAGGCGTTTTGATCGAGAAGTGTGCTCGGGTGAGCGGAGGATCTTCTCGGTGGGCTGCTGTTTCGTCGAGCCTGATGTTCTTGTCGCGCTCTGTGGCGTCAGAAATGACGTGTCGGTCCTGATCGTTCTGCTGATTTCGAGGCAGGATTTGGCAGAGATGTCCCGTTAAGTCTTTGCTCCTGCGCTTATGTCAGTGGATGGGTTGTGTTCGCTCTGGAGTTGGCTTGAGATGTGAAGGCTCCATGGCGAGTTCGGGACTCGAGGATGAGCATCGGCGGTCGTTGTTATGGCTCGTGTTGCGGCTCTTGGCATGCCGTGTTGCAGTTCGAGGAATTGCAGCGGTGGTGCATCGAGAGATGCTGTGCTTGTGGTCCGACGTGACACTCGTCGAGTGTGTCGGAGGCGCTGACCTGATGGAAGCGATGGTTTTCCTTGGTGCTGGATGGTGCTGTTTCCAGCGTGCGCGAGGTTTGAGGTCAGGTCGAGCAGGGAGTTCTTCCGTTAGTCGGAAGTGCGTTTGGTCTCCCCTTTGGTTGGAGAGATTGTGTTGGGCTAAGGTTCGTCGTCTTGCGTTGTGTGTTCGGATTGGTTGGCCTTGTGTGCCATGAAGTCCGTGCGAGACGTGCTCCTTGTCTTGGCAAGGCGGTTGCCTGTGAGAAGTTGTGCCCGTTCCCTTGTCGTGTAAGGGTGCTGGCGCTGTTCCGAAAGGACGAGCACTGGTTGGGCGGCGTTTGCTTTCTCGGCTGTGTGCGTGGATCTGAGTACGCAGCGGAAGCGTGGTGGGCTTGTGACCCACTAGTTCAGGATCGTAGCGTTGGTTGCTACCGGCGGATTCCTGAGTTTGCGTTGAGCATCGGAGGATGGGTTCCTCGGTGTGAAACGTGTTGTTGCCGTGCCGTTGCTCGAGGTTTTGTGGTTGTTGGCACTGGCAGGATGGAGTGTTGGGAAAAGTGCTGGCTAGTGCGCCGCATGAGTACCCTGTTCCTGTGTTGGAAGCCGTGTCAGGCGTCGGTGTTGGACCTGGATGAGGTTGTTGAGAATGTCGCCTGACGGTGGTCGAGGACGTGTTGGTCGGAGTCGGTGGCTTGGTGTCCGACTTGTGTTCCCAGTCGTGTCCTCGGATGAGATCGTCTTTTGAGGAAGTGATCTCTGGCAGGCTGTGGGTTCCTGTTGGTTCTACGGTCTTGTCGGATTGTGACGGTGGAATGTTCGTTGCTTAGGGACCCGTGAGCTCTGTCCAGGTGGTGTCCCGTGGCTCTGTGGTAAGGGCGGAATCGGGATTGGCAGGTGTCCACTTGGATTGATCGAAGGATTTGATGAGACCAGATGGAAGAGTGACGCATTAAGGCGGAGGCCTCCTGTGAGGTTGGCGTCGGCTTGGTGGTCCCTGATAGGACATTGGTGTCGCAAGGTTATCCCTGGTTTGGTGACTAGCATGGGGTGGTTCCCTATAAGCCTGAGTCCCGTGAGGTGATGACTGAAGACGCCATGTTCTGTCATTTGGTTTCGTCGTGCTTCCCGAGAGGGTCGAGTTGGCGAGCAGTTGGTGACCAGTGGATGGTCTTTTCAGAGACAGAAGATGCTGGTTGTTGGGGCTCGAGCGTGGCGAGAGCCGTGTGCCAGCGAGACCTTTGGTGGTCGTTTCTGTGATGTGCCTTTCCGGATGGGATCTGGACTTTGTCGGAGTTTGTCTTCTGACGAGAGTTGGCACAGTGTTATGTCCGGCTTTCGGCTTGCCATGTGTGGGGTGTCTCTTGGTGTTGAGCCGATGTGCTGGTTGCGGTCTGCTGAGATGGCTGCTTGAGCTGGTGGAGGCTCTGTTTTGGTTGCTCCCTTGAGGAGGGTGTGCGACCTGTCAGCTGGTTGCGAAGCTGTTGTGCGATTTGTCTGCTGATCATTGGGTGGATCAATAGCTGTGGCTCGTGTCGAGGGTTGTGCTTCCTCGGTGGGTGAGATCGTGGCTGCGGTGCCATGGTTGATTCTCGCATTGTCTGAGGTGATGCCGGACTGTGTCCTTTGGTATATGCCTGCTCTGCTGGCCAGTGTGCTCGGCGCGAGGAGCGAGGTGTTGTGTGTGATTGTAAGTCTGGCTGTGTCCCTCAGGATCGGTTTTTTCGTGAGAATCGAGGTTTTCTGTGCTGGGGCTCTGACAGCGTGTCAGTTGATTCAGCGTTCTTCCCCTGGGACTTCGTGCTTGGTCCTGAATTTCGAGGACGAAATTCCTTTAAGGGGGGAGGGCTGTAATGCCCCGGGTTTTTCGGATCCTTCTTCGTGGGTCCCGGATCTGGTTTCTCGGAGTGTCCAGCTCCGTTGTGTCCGAAATTTCGTTTCGGACGTCTTTCGTGTTCGGATCGGCGCGATCCGGAGTCGTTTCGGAGGCCCGGAGGCGTTCCGCGGCTTTTTCCGCGTGTGTTTTCCGATTCCCGGCGTGGGTTTCGGCTTTCCCTTCGGAACCTCGTTGCGGGTGAACCGGGCCGTTCACCAGGGCGCGAGTGGTACCGTTGCGATCGGTGCGCTCCGAGGATCGCGAGGGTGTGATTTTCTATTTTTCTGGATTTTTCCGATTTTCCGGATTTTCCTATAAATAGCTTTTTCTCTCTCTCCCCCTCTCATTTCTCATTTCTCTCCCTCTCTCTTCTCACGCTCTCTCCTCTCTCCCTCTCTCTCCGGCGGCCGACGGGGCGGAGCATGGGCGAGGCGGGGACGGCGCGGGCGAGGCGCGGGCGAGGATGGATGAGGATCGAGGCGGTGGAGGCGCGTAGAAGCTCGGCCGTGAGTTCGTGGAACGGCGAGGCTTCAACGGCGTTTTCTTCGTGGATCGGCGTCCACGGTGCGCGTAATCTTCGGTGGAGGTAGGGTGATGGACCCTCAGCCCGTGTACTTCCTTTCCCGCGAGTTTCGTAGGCCGTGGTGAGCCGAGCGGGCTAAACGGGGCGTTTTGGGCAAAATGTGTGTTTTCGGGGTGTGAGCCGGATCTCCCGTTTTATGGTGTTTTTGGGCGATCCAGGGGTTTAGATGCATGCCTAGGAGCTTGGGGGAGGTTTCCCCTTTTGTTTCCCCTTCACCTGGGGGTGAACGGGGCGTGGCATGGCTTTTCCCGCGGTTTCTACCGTTTCCGGGCACGGACTGAGAACGCGCTATACTCCAGTAGCGCGTTCCTGAAGGTCGCGCTGCCCCGACCGAGCGCGTTCATCGGAGAAGATGAACAGTAAGGCGGTTTGGGTCGCGCCTTACGGCCCCAGCGCGTTCTGGTTGTCGCGCTATAGGATCATAGCGCGACCTGGCCTGGTCGCGCTATGGTCATGTAGCGCGTTCGTGTTGAACGCGCTAGGCGCGTATAGCGCGTTCTGGCTGAACGCGCTATGCACATGTAGCGCGTTCTTGGAGGTGACCAGCCGGGCTGCCCGGGGCGGGCGGTCTGCGGCTGATCGTTCTCCCCTTAGGCCGTGTGTGCCTTGGACACCCAGTGGAGTTCCGTGACCGTGTTTTGGGGTGTCTGGAGGTTCCGTTTACCTCGTTTTGCGTGCCCGTGCGCTTAAGGGTCCGGGTGACCTTTTAGCGTCCGTTCGCATTGTGTTGGTCTCCGGTCGACCCGGTTGGGACCCAGTGGTCGACCTCCGGCCTTGTGAGTATCCTGGACACCCCGTGGGTTCTGTGTCCGCGTTTCTGGGGTGTCGGGAGGGACCGTGTTTCCTCGATTAGCGTGCCCATAGGTGTGGTGGGTCCGGGTGACCCCACGTGTTCCGGGCTCTTGTGTTACGCTTGATCGAGTCACCGTGTGTCGGTGTGTGTGCGGTGGGGTCTCCCCCGCATATCGTGGGTTCCTTTGGAAGGCGATTCCCGTGTGGGCCATGTGTTTGGCCTTGGACTGCGAGTCCAGTTGTCCGGCCTGGGGCTGGAGGTTTCCCGCTTGCTTCAAGATGGGAAGTCGTCGTGGCGGCTTGTGTGCTGCCTTGGGAATCGTGCTTCTGTGTTTTTCCGTGTGGCCCTTGTGAGTGGCCTTAGTCCCTTGCGTTCCCTTCCCGAGGGAGTGGTCTTGGCGACTTGTGTGTTGTCTCGGTACTTGTGCTACCGTGGTTTTAGACCTAGAGATTGGACTAGATCGACGGCCTTGTGCTGTTGCGTGCAACGGTCTTGACCCCGAGTCTTGTGACTCAAGGACCGTTGGGTGTAGTGCGTCTAGAGGACTGCCTAGAGTCCAGTGGCTTAGTGCCACTCGAGTTTTCTCGACTCTCGCGCACGGTGCGTGCGTGGCCGTGGACTGTGAGTCCCGTTTCTTCTCCGACTGTGGTCACCGTGCGACGGGGCCGGTACGTGGGGTGGTCCCCGTACGTCGTCGGATTCGGACGTTGTTTTCCGTTGAGTTGAGAGTCTACTCCTTCAGTGACCCTCCACTAGTCGTAGCCTACTAGTACGCGTGTGCTAGTCGCACCAGGGAGTGGTGTACGGGCTTACCCTGAGGACGGTTAGACTGGTTTCCGTCGGGCCCCTCGTCGTAGCCAGAGTCCGGCTGCGGGGGAAAACCAGTCAGAGGGCCAGACCTAGGACGCGTGGTCTGTGTGTGCACACGTGGTTGGGGACTGTGGACGCACGTCGACGGGCGTGACCCCAGCTAGTCACTTGTTGTGGTTACTTGTACGGTGTTCGCGCCTCGGGTAGGACCTACCACGTCAGGCGGTTCACCTGCGGTGCGGTGTAAGACGTCAGGGGACGCTACCGGCTGTGCTTCTAGTGGGTGGTACTCCTGTCGAGTACGGAGTGTCAGACTATCAGTCTCTGTGTCTTTGACCTTCGGGTTTTTGGTCGTGTTGACCGGTGAGTTCGGTTGTTTCATCTTGGCGCGTGTGTCGGTTCTTGCGCCGTGAGATTAGTGCTAGTGGCTTTACCGAGGTTGGGTCTTGTGGTGCGGTACCCGCGATCGGATGGTCGGGGTTGCACCTTGGACAGCGTGTCCAGGTTGGCTGTCCGGGGGACAGGCCTCTACGGCGTGGTTGCCGTGTGTTTTTACTTCGGTAGGTGGTACTAGCGTAGTTTGGTAGCTTCGACTGCGTGATCGAGGTCTGCCTTCTGGCAGTAGGAGTAGCTGTAGTGCCGAGTTTTGACCGGCCACCGGGTTGCTGTTCCTGCTGTAGTTGTAGCTTCCTTTCCGCTACCGCCGTTGTTTCCGGTTGGGGTTCCGCGGGATCCCTGCTGAGTCTCTGTTTTGGAGACTCATTCCCTGCTTTTCAGGTGTAGCGGTTCTTCCTCGTGGTTCGAGGGTGCGGAGCGGAGGTTCTCTGTTGCCAGCTTGCCGGGCCGAGTGTTCACTTGGCATGTGGTACGCTTTACTGCTTTAGACTGTACTTTCTGTTGGACTGGACTCTGTTGTAGTTGTTTTATTTATTTCTGTTATTTGTTGAGTTGTCCTGCTTTATTTCCTATTTCTTTGTGCCTCCACACTCCTTTTAGCCCTTCCGAGCCCTCCCGGCTCGTGGGCGGCGGTGCGAGTCTCGGGTTATCGGGCCTTCCCGGTAATCGGATTCTCGAGTCGTTACAACTGTTATGTGTACTTGTAATTGTAAAATAGTTGTACTACAGTGGGATGATACCTTAATACTAAGGATATTATTAATGACAGAGCCAATGGCTGTAATTGGATTTTTCTGGGTTCAGAGATTCCTGTTTGCATGGAGATTATGTTCATTTGGTCATTAATTCTGCAGTGTATTTGTGCATTTGCTTATAAATATATCATTGTATAAGTAGTTTATTTGTTTCGTTAATTTTCAGGTATGCATGATTGATCTGATCATTTACATATGCAGTTTCATATGTATTTGTTACCTGTGTTCCACCAATGAGTCATTCCCTATTAAAGTGACAGTAGATATGTGAAAAGGGTATGCCATTACATTGGATGTCTTTAATTACTTTGAACCGCTAATATCCAGAAACCTGGTACAAAATAACTATAGACATTAACTTGCTTCCTCTAAATTCTGGCCGGTATGCCCAAGACCATAAAACATGGGCTACTAGTAGGGGTTGGTTGGTAGTGGGAATCCCTGATCACTTTGATATTGCAGGACATCTTTACTGCTGCATGTTAGCGCAGCAAGAGTGATATAGAAGGGGGGGGGGATGAATAGATCACTCCCAATTTGCAGAAACTCAGGCGGAAAATAGATTCTACTGCTAACGCACCTCCTTAACCCATACACAGAGAAATGTAGATGAGAGTGAAGAACTGATCACTTGAAGGCAAAGGGACAAGCAGATAAAGAGCACAGAAATCAATAGCAAACCACAGAGGAGGCACTCGATTTTTAGGTGGTTCGATTGCAGTCCGCAATCTACATCCACCCCTCACTCCAACTAGAGTGAGAATTCCACTAGGCAAAGCTAGAACACAGCAGACTCAGTCTGCGTACAACATGCTGCCACACAGCTTGAACACCCAAGGGAAACAAATCCCTCGACCAAGCTCTGCTACCCACAGAACTTGAAACCTGTTCTAGCTCCCAGCTAGAACACAACCGGAGAATCCTCTCCCTTCCTCCACACACGGAGGGAAACTGTTAATGACAACCTGTCACTAACAACACCAGAGATCACCGATCTCTCTTCCTCTGCAACTCAGAGGGAAACTGGAGTAGTACTCCCTTCCTCCACACACCGGAGGGAAACCAATTCAAATCAGAATGGAAGAACAAAATAAACGAAAGCAAAATAGAAACAAAAACCAATGAAGAAGAAATCGGTTCTGAAACCCAATACAAATGTAGCTTCAAATGAAGCAATTCATCAATCCACACACACTCTCTCTCTCTCGAACAAACTCCTCTCAGATATGGAACTCTCTGCTCTTTTTCTTTTCTGGATCGTGCACACTCTCACCAATGGCTTCTGCTTTTTCTTTTCACGATCAAGCTTCTGCTGAAGGATGAAGCTCTATATTTATAGCAGATATTGGCGTGTGGCTGTCAGGTTCCCGCCCATGCACTTTTGGCCAGATCATTTGAATTTCGACCACATGGCAGCATCCTGACCAGGTTGCCATCCACGTGTCGTGTGCCTGTTGTCTTGGATCACGTGCCAGGTGCCAACCTCGGTTCACGTGCCCAATCATCAGCCTGAGTCACCTGCAGACAGACAGATGGAATGTATAGACTTAGTTAGTTCAGGCTATTAGAATGAATGTATATACTTCAGAACCTTCAACAGATTAAGTGTGTACAACGTGAGAGAGTGTACAGACTTAATGAAAGAAGCGCATGTGTGAAGGCAGTGTATAGACTTATTAACAATGCAGACGAATGGCAGTGTATAGACTATAAACAATGCAAATGAATGGCAGTGTATAGACATTACAAAGCTTCTGCCACTGTATAGACTTCACGAAGCCTAACTAATGTACAGACTTGGAACCTGTGTGAGACTCTCAATAAGACGGTGAGAAATGTATTGATTTGAACCCCAATGGAGATGTATATACTTCGACATGCTTGAGCCAGTGTTCAGACTTTGAGCTAATGTGCTGTGAGCACTGTATAGACTTTGCCAGAGTGAGACGATGACAAAGACGCTGGATGTTCAGACTTGCTGAAGGACGGATGTACAGACTTTGCCCAAATGCATGAGACGCAGACAAAGACGCTGGATGTTCAGACTTGCTGAAGAACGGATGTACAGACTTTGCCCAAATGCATGAGACGCAGACAAAGACGCTGGATGTTCAGACTTGCTGAAGAACGGATGTACAGACTTTGTGAAGCTCAAGTGAATGTATAGACTTATGAAGGCTTCAACGTTGTACAGACTTGGTGAAGCTCAAGTGAATGTATAGACTTGTTGAACCACTGTGGATGTGTGGACTTGAGCGAATGAAGCTGATGTACAGACTTGGTAAATCGAAGCCTCTGTACAGACTTTCCTAAGACGCAGTTCAATGTATAGACTTGAACGAAAGAGGCCGATGTATAGACTTGCCTAAGACGCAGCTTGAGACGCTGGCTGAGACGAATGCTGTACAGACTTTGAAGAACAGTTCAATGTATAGACTTGAACGAAAGAGGCCGATGTACAGACTTGGCCTGGAAAGCGTAGGGAAATGTTGAGTGTATGGACTTGGCCAAGCGTAGGAGCAGATGAGGAGTGTACAGACTTGGCGTTGTATAGACTTGGCTTTGAACGCTTGGGCTGAAGGCAATGTGCAGACTAAGCGATGTATAGACTTTGCCCAAGGAACCGAATGTATAGACTTCGCCACAGTCTAATGTACATACTTTGCAGAAGTGAACGAGCCAATGTGTAGACTTCAAGAAGTCTTGACAACAGATGCTGTTCAGACTTTGCAAACAAGAGACGATGTATAGACTTGCTAGTCTGAAGGCCAATGTGTGGACTTAAAGATTATTACTCAAATGTATAGAGTTGAAGGGATAAACAGTCTAGTGTATAGACTACAAAGGACAAAGCATCCACAGACCAGACGATGTACAGACTTAGTCAATATGAGACACTGTGCAGACTTTGTCAAGTGATTGGCTGTACAAACTTCAGAGGGTGAAAAACTCTGTATCGACTTGAAGACCATGAGCCAATGTATAGACTTACACTATCGGATGTGTAGACTTCATGACAATGCAGTAACCAGTGTATAGACATTAAGCTTGACACTCCAATGTATAGAGTTGAGGATTGGAAGGATGTATAGGGTTGAGCTGAACTGACTTTTACAATGTGCAGACTTAGTTGGTCGGGCAGTGTACAGACTTAGAATTTTAATACCAGTGTGTAGACTTCAGTTAGAAGGTGCCCGATGTACAGACTTGAAAGAGTTATGCCAATGTACAGATGAGTCGACGCATCAGCGAGGGTGGGTTGACCCACTGCTGTCTATACTAACTAGGCAGAGTGTAGATAGAATCATGATAGCAGGCTAAACCGACAACCAAATGAACTATACTCACTCACATGATAAAATAGCATTAATCTAGAGATAGAAGATTGATTTATAATGTGAGACATCATCAAAACCATAGGGATGCAACACTGCAGACATCTTATGAACATGTATTCCTCCGATAAATGCCATCGCCATTGATTCCATTGTACATCTTGTACTCAAACTAGCCCCGGATGCCATAATGGATCTTGAATTCTTGTTGATAGGTCACTTGTGGACATATGAAATGGATAAGATCTTACTACAGTTGGTTAGGGGTGATTTCAGCCTACCGGATGCATGGGGTTTTGTGCAACAATCATTCAACATGAGATCGGGCCTTCAATTTTCTACGTCTCACTTGCAGTATAGGCTTGGTTTCTATAAGTGTTTCTACACCATAGCCAAACCGCTTGTATGCGACTGGGGTTTCAAGTGGAATGAGGACTCAAAGCATATAGTTAGCAATGGCATATCATGGGACGCATATAACGAGGTCTGTTACATGACCATCACAACCTTGCATATGATATGACAATGACACCATGGAATATATGCTAATAGATTGCAATACTTTTCTGCAGTTTAATCCACTCGTCATGTGGTTTAAGGGAAAGACGTTGCCATTATATAAGGACATTATACAAGGGTTTGGTACGTGGGCAGATGACCTGGGACTACAATAAATAAGATCTTTGAATCTTCATTACACTATCTATGGATCCATTTCCATAGTATGTATATATCCTAGGCCAATGATGTATTTCCATAGGATTTCATGTATTTGTATGTTACTATTTCTGCCATTATTTAATTGTAAAAAGTATGCTTATTGTGTCAGAGACGCATATGGCGGACCCAAAAGGTAAGGCACGGGTGACCAATTGGACTACCAAGGAAGACAAGTTCTTATTAAAGCTCCTAATTGATGAGTACCACAAGAACAATTGCAACCAAGGAACTTTCAAGCATTACGCTTGGAGAGATATTTTAGAACCATTCAATCGTGAGACACGTAAGAATGCAGATGTAAACAATTTGATTAATAGATGGAAGAATTTGAAAAGGACCTACCACACGATTGAACAATTGCTCTCCCGTACGGGGTGGGGTTGAGATGACACTAAGAAGATGCACGTGCCGCCAGATGAGGGAGCGTGGGCAGATGCCATTGCGGTATGTAGTATAGTCATTACTATTAGCGTATTATATTGTAAAGAGATATAACATTTTATTGATTATGTTCTGCAGTCCAACATTGAGTATAAGAAGATATTGAGAAAGTCGTTTGAGTATAAGGAGGAGATGGATCTTTTATGCGGCAACACCATGGCAAGAGGAGCTTTGGGATTTGGTACTAGTATGGAAAATGACATATCTCAACGGAGGTCGTGGGGTGATCCTCTGACACCCCCTGACCAGGGGAATACACTGTCGAAGGGTTCAACCCATCAATGGTTTACTAGTCTTGCCCTTGATTGCAATGCACCGCCGGTGGCCTTGGGAGATGATTTCAACCCCTTTGACATATTAGGTGGCGGAGGAAAAACACCTATGCCAATGAACTATATGCTATCTAATACACTGTCAGGGGCTGGATGCAGTCGTATAGGGGATTACACTCCTCCTTCCGGAAAATGGCCAAGTGAAGATGAGGCAACCTCTCCTGATAAGAGATTGACCTCTGGCACACCTACATACAACAGGTCCAGTCGGAAGCGCAATAAGAACTTGGAGAAAGGGATCGAAGTGTTGAAAGATTTCTGTGCTTTAAACAATGACAGAGCAGAGTTCCATAAATTACTGGGCATTCCCACTGGTACTTCCAACCCAGATCAAGGAGTGACAATCAAAGAGTGCATACGCAAGTTGAAGAGTCTACCGGGTTATACGACCGATGTTTTATACACGGCAGCAACCCGCTTCCAAGACCCCAACTTTCGATCTGTGTTCATGGCTTTGGACGACGAAGACAAGTTAGGATGGATCGTGCATGGTTAGCCAGCCGTTTTATTGTAGGTTCATTATGACCATTCTGTCCATGGTCTTTATCGTGTGTTGATGTTATGTATGTTACTTTTGTATGATCCCTTGCACGATATTATCATGTATCATCGTGCATGTGGTTAGGCCTTTCGTAGTATGTACCTTTCATGCAGTTAATTGGTAATACCATGTTACTATTTCATTTTCATGCTACATTTACCAGTAGTCATCAGTCCATTGCAGGGTGGTTTGTAAATTGAATATGGGGAAGTATGCATGCTACGTGGTGTGGGTTGGCCGTTGTCCAGGTGTGTACTACACTTGGGAGGAATGTTATGCACAGGTAAATGGATATGCAGGTGCAAGATTCAAGGGGTTTGCATCTGTTGAAGATGCCCATGCTGTATTTGGAGGTATTACTCCCTCAAATCCAAGGGATTTGATTTATCGAAGAGGATCCATGGTGGGAGGGAGTGAAGATGATATACGACCAGTCCAAGTGCGGAATAATTTTACCCCGATAGTATTGCAGAACTTAGCTATCCTTGTCGTACTTGGAATTGTTATGGTGTTTCTTTTCCTTATCTTGGTAGGCATACTCATCCTTATTGTACGTGGATGACTTTCAAATGCAACTGTAACTCGATAGTATGTTATCTTTATGGACTTCTCATGTTCCTTGTATTCGAACACCTTCTTGTATCAGTCATGACGTGGTAGTAGATTTCGTTTATGAAACACTCATGTTCCTTGTTAATGAAGACCTTGCTATATCAATATATATGGTCACGTGTTTGCTCCTATCGAATAACTTCTTTTGTTTCATGCATGTGTAGGTTGGGGATATGGATGCAAATACACTTAGGAGAGATATTGTAGAGGATGAGATTGGAGTGTTACGATTTATGGCCAATCTCATATGGGATGAAATCAATGGTGATGATGCAGAAGATGAAGGTGTGCGTGTGCCAAGGCCCATGCATACGTCTCGATACACAGGCCACGTGTGGGTCCTTAACATTTTGAATGGCCATGAAAGACGTTGTTACAATTTATTCAGACTCAATCCGCCTACATTCATACGTCTGCGAGATGCTCTTCTAGAGAGGGCTTTGATAAAAGATAGCAGATGGGTGACTGCAAATGAGCAATTGGCAATGTTCTTGTATGCCATGGGTCACGGTGTCGCCACAGGTGCTATGTGTGAGCACTTCCAGCACTCCTCACAAACAATAAGTTTTCATGTGAACCAAGTGATTAATGCCATAGTGGAACTTAGGCATGCCTACATCCAACTGCCTGTTCTAACTACTGACGTGCACCCGTTCATTAAAAATAATAACAAATTTTCCCCTACTTTAAGGTAACCAACACTTATGCCGACCTCATGTTTTAGTTGCTTACTCCAAATTCTAACATAAACTTAAATGTAGGATGCTCTTGGTGCTATTGACGGGACCCATATTCCTGCCAATGTTCTTCGATCCAAACACCCACGGTATCGAAACCGTAAGCAGCAAATTACTCAGAATGTCATGGCTGTAGTTTCGTTTGACCTTCAATTTCAATATTTGGCTGCCGGTTGGGAAGGATCAGCGGGTGATCAAAAGGTGTTAAAATGGGCCCTAGAACGAGGTGGCTTTAGGGTGCCTCCGGGTAAGTAAGTCATGGGAATGATATTCATGTTGCTGATGTCTATATGTACCCGAATGCTCTTACATGTTGCATGTATTATTGTAGGTAAATATTATCTTACTGACCTTGGTTATGCTAACACCGGTACCTTCCTTGCACCGTACCGAGGAGAGCGTTACCATATTTCACAATACCGAGGGCGTGGCAATGGAGGTTATCGAAACATGCGGGATAAGTTCAACCATCGGCATGCTCAGATGAGGAATGTCATGGAGCGAGCTTTTGGGATAGTGAAGATGCGATTTGCAACACTAAAAGAGGGGAACATGTATCCATTCCGCACTCAAATACTGATTGTCGTTGCATGTTGCGTCGTCCACAACTTCATTCGTCGGGAGCATGGCGAGGACTTCTTATTTTCAAATGCTCCCCATGATGTTAACGATGCAGGTGATGTCAATGTTGATCCTAACGTGCCTGTCGCATCACGTGAAATCCATGAGGGGGAGGTGCTTAGAGACACGATTGCTACACAACTATGGCTCCGTAACTGAATAATTAGAAGCACGTTTACTTCCCTTATCCCAATTTGGTTTTTCTAGTGTGTATGTTTGTTATGTGCCAGACTGTGAAGGGTTAGGATAATTGTTGCTATGTGCATAATCCTTCTTTCAATATGTGCTGTAATGTCCATTTGTTTCGTAATGCATAGTGGTGTGTTAATTCCGGACTCTACTTGTCGTTTGGCTTTTCTTTGCTGTATGTGCTATACTTGCAGGTGTTCTTCTAATACACCCCTATATAGGTCTCCATGTTTGTTGCCCCCGGTGTATTCCCTATTGTCGTTTGTGTGCATGGATGGGTGTCGTAGACGGCATAGTAATGCAACTCCACCACAGACATGCACCTCAAATACTTTGGGTCATTCATTCGGATGAGGTGGCATCGTGTGCTGACCTATTAGGTGGTGGGGCAATGATGAGTGGATCTTATGAATTTTATTAATGGTTGGCTGTCCACACATGACAACCCCATAATAGAAGATGATATTGCATACTGTTGGAATCCCGCCTGAGCCCACTTATACCCAAAGAATGTTTAGTAAATGGCATGTTTAAATGGTGGACGCTCCTACTCTAGTCTCCAGATATGACAACTGTTGCATGTTAACCGTGGAGGGGTTTGAATTCCATTGAATCTCAATCTCTATGTGAAGGTATGCCATTATCCAGTTAACATTATCATTAATAACATATTGTATGTATATATTTTTACTATTTAGTATGACAAATGCATGTTTTCAGGGCAAAGGGAATTTGAAGTGCATTAAATGTGGAAGTCTATATAAAGGTTAGTCACTATCTTCTTCGTTTATTACTAAGGCAATGGGAATATGAAGGGCATTAACATTGTCTTTATACCCTGTTCTGCATAGTGTTTAGGAACACATGATTGTCAACTGTTAATAAGGGTATTAACATTGTCCATAAAATTTGATCACTTGTTATTTTTTGATCAAAGTCTGCTAACTGGATGTCGACACCTCTTGTGAGGGTACCCAATGGATGCATTTCTGGTGGAGTAAGGTAAATCACTTTTAGCTATGATCTTCACTTTCTAACGTAGGAGGGATGCCAAGATTAAAATTGGAATAAGAGAAATCAAGGTATTCACTATTACAGATATATGTCTCTTTGAGTGATAGCATGTTTTAATTGGCTATATGTCAGTATGGCTATTTAATTGTAACATTTCCTATGAGATTAGGGATTATTATTAGCAAGTAAGACTGCTCGGTCATAATCTTGTTACTTTGCTATCTTCGTACGATTAACATGCAGGAGTGGTGGAAGTACATTGTGTGTATCTATGCATGAATTAGGGTCAGTGTGTAGTTTTAGTTGTGTACATTTTATGTTACCGGTATTTGTGGTCCTTAGGACTCATTTAAGTTTCTTTTAACCATTACAAAAGGTATTTTGTGAAGGGTTCTTTCCCATTACCCGCATTTGAAAGTGTCGCTACCAAATTATGTATGGTCTTCATCTTGGATGCCCAATATATCATTTAGTTTATTTTAGTAAGTAATGATGGCTTAAAATGCATAATATTCTATTCTAGTGACTGACATATAAATATTTTTTTGCAGGTTGACGATGATATAATATACAGGTGGGTGATAGTATATTGTTCTTGTGACTGACAAATAGCCAATTTGCAGATAACCCAGAGTTCATAATGGTAAAGTTTGATTCCTAAGTTCCAACGGATTTCAAGCCGATCATAATGATCATAGAAGACGCAATGGAGAAGTTTTTTCTTGGGATTTTTTAGTCACGCCGGTGCAAAATTTGTTGACAATGAAAGGCCTGTGGTATTCTTTTGGTTGAATGTTGATTAAAGAAAATCTTGTATCAGATTATATCAAGTGTTTAGAAATTTCACATGTACTCTTTCAATACATGTATGTTCTTAATTTGGAGTCGACTATGAGATGCCATGTATGATGTGCATTATCTGTAAACAACGTTATTAAATTGAATCTTATGACATTTTTCATATTAGTACTTGGCTGATATGAGCACATTTTTTATTTTGAATGAAGGTGGCAGGAAGATTCTATAGTTTGTGTGGATTATCTCAAAACTAACCAATATCAAACCGGCTATATACAAAAGTCCCTATCTATATGTTCTATAGTTTTTATATGAAATCTCTATATATCAAACTGGGTATATAGATAGGGACACATAAGAAATCTCAAAAAATGCCCACGGTTCTTTTTGAAACATGTTGCAGAGAAGGGAAGATAATTTTACTCCCCAATTTGTTTATTTGGCCGGACTGTGAGTCCAACTATATGGCGTTATCAAGGGAAGGGCAAATCTGGTAAACATATCACCAATGTATGTGGGTTAACTCAAAGCCAACCAAAGTGGAGGGAGCTAATGAATGGTTAGCACATCAGATTTGTCCACTTGTTATCAAACCAAAATGGGAAAAAAGTGAGTTATCTTATCCCACTTAAAATAATCCGACTTAAAGTTAAACCGCTACTAAAGCGGAGCCAAATGGGTGGTGCTAATAGAAACTCAACCGGGCTAGCTGGACTCCGCATAATATATTGCATGCACGGTTGTTGTCAGCTTGATCCCCTTTCTAAAAGAAACGTGCAGCGTACTCCGACTTCACATGAACATTTGGTTATGATTCACATCAAAGAAATTAATAAAAATAATTTACAAATATTTAAACTTTTATAAAATAAAGGGATAAATTTTCTAAGTTTTACGATCCCCCCCCCAAATGTATCAGATGTTTAAATTATAAAAAAGTATTTTACGGCAGTAATCTCCTCCTCTTTGAATATATCTATGACTCATGATCGTGTAACTTCTTTCGTGGAATGCGATTCCTTGCGCTCAAGTATGTGGCTCTCTATGCTCCGCCTTTTGAATGGACCAACTACGTTTATGTTAACCTTTTTCCTCCCTATGTTTTCCATGATTGATGAAAAAAAATTCAAATTACAATTTGATCCAATACGGAAGAAGAAGAAAAAAAGTAAGAATCCAATAATATATTTCAAGTGGAGAGAATTTCAATTTTGCTCCTTTATTTATGACCACCAGTGCAGACCACTGCGTCAGTCACACACTACTGGAATGGCCTATGTTTTATGTTTTAGTAAATATGTCACGTCAAGAAACTAATAACCAGAGTGGTCTCCATTCACTGCCCGGACGTCTAAGGGAAGGCAACTGGAAATATCGAAACTACCTTCCCTTTGCACACCCTGGGCAACCGCCGTTTTGCATGGTGGCCGTTAACACGTCTGTGGCAGAACACCGCCCCCCCCCCCTCCCCACCCGCGCCCCGGAATTGGGGCCATCATGTCCGTTCATGTTTGACAAATACCAGCAAGTCGCTGATCAGATGGTCACTGTTCATCGACACATCAACCTAGCATCAAATAATGGAAGCGCCATCGCGGGAAACACTAATGAGACGGCCCCTGCTCACCGGCACATCAGAGTCTTGCGTCTACTATATACAGAAAAGACCCATCATCAGGGCAGGGCAAAATTGTTCAGGTGAGGGCAAGAATTTCCCTGCACACACACACACACACACACACACACACACACACACACAAGGTGGATTCCGCCGAACACTGCGTAAAACCGCAGGATATCCACCGTACAGATCCGCCCCTGATTAGGTAGGACGGGGCGTCACGTGAGAATGGTGGGCAGTCCCGTCATTTCTCGCAACAACAAGGAGTCAAGGACGATTCCGCCTGCGACGCCCATTTCGAAGCGGGGCCGCTCCGCACTGCGTGGTCGATAAATTTAGGAACCCATAATTAAACAAGGAAAAACAGCATTAGAAAAAATGTTGGGATTTGGAGCGGAATCCGTACGGAGCGACCCCCCGACCGCCGTACGGCCTCTCGGCGCTGTGTCGCTCGTCGTGGGCTCCGGCAGCCAACAGTAAGAATGTGGCAGTCCTCCAATCAGAGTCTGACAGCGCATCCCGCAAAACCACCGTGGTTTCTCAAAACTGCCGTTCGCCCTCGATCTAGGCCACCGCCCCCATCCCGTCGAACAAGTGCACGCTCTCGCTTCCCACCCGCGCACATATACCCGGCTTCCAACGCCTCCTCCGCCGTTCTCCCATGGCGGTATCGGCCACCGCCCTCTCTCCAGGCGCCCCTGCTCCCTCTCCTCCGCCCTCCTCCTCCCCTCTTCTCCGTTGCGGCCGCCGCTGCTAGTGGATCAGCTAGCTAGCTTCTCCTTTTGCTTGCTTTTGTCGTTTGTGGCATTTGTTTGCTTGGGCGGGGAGGCGATCGGCTGCGGCGGTGGTACGTCGTGGTGGTGGTGGCGAGAATGGGGAGGGGAAGGGTGCAGCTCAAGAGGATCGAGAACAAGATCAACAGGCAGGTCACCTTCTCGAAGCGCCGGTCAGGGTTGCTGAAGAAGGCGCATGAGATCTCCGTCCTCTGCGACGCCGAGGTTGCCCTCATAATCTTCTCCACCAAGGGCAAGCTGTACGAGTTCTCAACGGATTCCCGGTACGCCCTCCGTACCTCAATTTAGCGTTCTCCACTTCCCGGTCTCCCACCTCCGGCTGTTTCCCGGAGCCGCCTCTCCTCCCGGGGTTGGTTTCTCCTCGCTGCCAGTGCCGAATTCTTGTTGCTCTATTCCTTTACTTGTTGATAGTTCCTTACCTTCGGATCCTCCCCCCTGGTGGCGCACAATACCATGTTTGCTCCTGCCGATCTCTGTGTTGTTCCACAGTTTGCTGCTGTTCGTTGCTGCTGCTGCTGCTTGGCTTCTTCTGGCTGTGATTGTAGTATTTGCAGCACTCCTTGATACTCGGGTGGTGTTGGAAGCCAGTGAGGAGACCCAGGAGAGGAAGAACAAATCGGAGTTGCGATTTCTGGCGTGCCGTTCTTGCCGTGCAAAACGAGCACTGTGATCTAATAAAATATAAAACTAATGCTTGCTCTACTATGTGCTATGTCTGCGAAACAGTGTTCGGTCCATTTATAGAAAAAGTACGATGAACATGGCCCTGCTCCTGTTGGTTAGGCTCTCTTTCCTGTTTCGGCACTTTTTATTTTATATTTTTTTCTTCACCCAGTGCCGACTGCCCCTTCCATTAATCGCTCTTTCTTTCTTCTTCCTTTTCCAGTAGAAATTTGGAACCATCGATTTGGTGGCAATAGGTACTTCACGTTTCGCAGGCTTGGGGTGGGGAGGCGGGCGGTGTTCCATTTAGGGTTATTATGTTCCTCCGGTTGTGTTCGCCGGGAACTGCCAATTTAGGGCGGAAGAACGGAGGGTTTTCCAAGATAGGCGGGAGGGAAGAGGGTGTGAAGAAGGGAGAAGAGAAAGGAAATTAAAGCCGGGTTTAGATTCAGCTGCGAACAAGCAATGGAACGTATGCGAATTGGAATAGGGTTTGGCATTGGATTCGTCTGGAAATCCTGGGCGTCTTGTTGTTGTGATCGACGCGAGAACGCTGGGTTCATGACCCAACTGCTGCTGGAGTTTGGATTATGCTTTCTCTCTACTAGGATGTCTACCTCAGGATTAGGGTACATTAGTATGTGCATGCAGAGAGGGGTGGAACATTCCTTCTTGCAACTCTCTCTCTCTCCCTCCCCATCCTGTGCATGTTTGTGTGGGGGGGGGGGGACGGTAAGGCTGATTCGGTATGAGTGAGACTGTAGGAAGTAGCCTCTGCTGTCGAGACTCACTTTTGATGGAGTAGAAGTTCATTTTGGAATGGATCATTTGACTCTTGGTATAAAGATTGGATCTTTTTTGGGTTTCCTTTTGCTCTTTAGATTGACAGTTTCTTGAAGAAGGCAGCATATTTTCACGTCGGGTCTACCTCCTTCACTGTTTGTCTAGACACGTTGAGGTCTACAGTAATATTGAAGATTTACTCCTTGATTGTAAGAGATTAAATGATACATTAGCAGTGTGAACTTCTATAACTGGTCTTATGAGTCTTTCTGATTGTCCTCCTCGATCGGCGAAGAACTTAGCACCACCTTGTAGGAAGTTGATGTCAAGGAGGAGAG
This sequence comes from Amorphophallus konjac, assembly GCA_022559845.1. Lineage (NCBI taxonomy): Eukaryota > Viridiplantae > Streptophyta > Magnoliopsida > Alismatales > Araceae > Amorphophallus > Amorphophallus konjac. Next base: position 42,189 of record JAHNEJ010002479.1, read on the forward strand.
CTTATCAAATATTTGTGAGATATCCTTGTGTTCGACGTACCTCGGCGAGCTGAAATTGATCGGATGTCTTAGCGTTTTCAGTTTGTATTTATTGTGGACACGCCTTTGCGGAAGCACCAGGCATCTAGAGGCCAACTGAAGACCAACATTCTCCCGGCCTTTAGGCAAACATACATGGGAAAGAGGACGTGCATGGCTCCCAACACTCTTCGTCCATCAGGTTTGTCTTCATGACATTGTAGCTTCCGTATAGTTCTTGGTACCTATCTGGCATTTCTTTTGTCCTAAAATTTTGTTAGCAAATTCTTCTTGGTCTACTGTAGTTTTTCTTGTTGCAGATATTTTTCTACATGGTTGTTCTTGGTTCAAATTATTTTTTCTCTTATTGTCTTTTAAATTAGGTAACTTAAAATAACTTTTTCTTTCCCCGTACAATATGGATGCAAATGGTGACGGAAATTGTCATAATCAATATGCATGGAAAGTTTATATTTATATATTTAAACTTCATTGAAGATAAGGAAAAAAAGGATACACTAATTTAAGGCCTGATTATTTGTTTATCATTTGCCTAGGAATATAACATCCCGTAAGCTGTTTGTGATTATTCATCAGTGGTTGTGATTTCTCATACTTCGATCTCAAATCGTTTTAAGCATTCCCTGATCCTAAAGTCTAAGCAGTTATAATATCCAGCTTTCCTTTCTAGTATGTACTAATTGCCTTTCTCTGTATACTGTCTTCCCCTTTTGTCCACCAAATCTGCAAAATAGCGGTTAGCGCAAAGCATGTTTATCCACATTTATTATTATGAAAAGTTTGGTTTTTTTGGCATGCCGCATGTCTACGATGAATTTAAAGTTAGTTTAATTGAAGGCTTATTCATGTTACTTTCATGCATGCCCTATGTTATCAAAATTTGTTAAAGTTTTGAACAACTGTAAAATGGAGAAACCATCTCAAGATGTGCCATTACATGATGCTTTGACCTTTAAGCTTTCAGATATCAAAATGGGATAAAGATAATGGTGAGGATCTGTGGATAAGGTTAATGAAGTATTCAAAGGGATAAGAATAGGATTGAATTGATGGTCAACCCAACCCGATAGCTAAGTCTTAATATCTCTACCAAACGGAGTTACGAACTAATCATGGTCCGTAACTTTTCTGCAAACATTGAAAACTCTTTGTCAGAGTATAGTGCTTTTCCGGATTGACCTTTAATGAATAAAACAGGGACGTATATTGGATAGTTAGAGGACCGTTTACTTGGGGCATTGGCTTGTAAATGACAAAATGTTTAACGTAGTATGATCGAACCCTATCCTAAGAAAATGCAATGACAAAGAAAATAGGCCTTGTTCTAAACGGATATTAGCACTGCGAGGTTTCTATACCAAAAGTTTTGAGTACAGCTAAAGTCAGTTATCTCTGGCTTATTTGCTATGAATCCTTGATTTTTCGATTGATTAAGACGACAGTTCGTGTTCATGTTACTCAGTCCTATTTATATATGAGAAGCACTTGTGTAACACAGGGTCAAGTACATCGCCCTGTGTTGCACCAATTTTTTTTTGAATTTTTTTTTGAGTGGAGTCCACACGAAACTATCTTGACTCAAGTAAAAAAAGAGTGAGAATAGGGTAAATTTAAAATGTGCACTATTTATACCATTTTTTTGGAGAGCACATCACGTCAGATGGTAACGTGGTGCCGACACTCAAATAGTTTGGTATGGATCCCACTCAAAAAAAAATAAAAATAAAATAAAAAATGGTGTAACTGTCAGTAGTGCACAAACTTTGTGGACCGATGGCGGTGCACAAAGTGTTTCTCTTTATATGTCAAATTACGGTCATCCAAACTAGCTAGAACGAATGGGATGTCCACTTTCAAAAACTAGAACGAATGGGATGAGAATTACTTAGCCGGATTCCATCAATCATATTTTAGATAGTCACATTTACCGTATGCTAGGTCCACTACCCCCAAAAGGTTTGCAATGTGGTTAAGAAGATATTTAAAGCAAAGATTCAAAGGTCGGATTCAAGCATGGGATTGAATTAGCCCGGCCAATTTGATCGATTGATCCTAATCTAACAGGATTCCTTCAATTAGCTAGGATTAATTATATTTATCTCACATTTTAGGATTTATATGCATTGACAGTTTTACAAGAAATCTTATGTACTTTTACGCTGGCCATTCACTTATATGCCTTTACTCACCAGAGGCACACCTAGAGAAGAGTTTTATATATTCTTCTTCTTCTTCTTCCATAGTTGTAAGAGTTGAGTTAGGATGTGAAGGTGGTGGGGGGGGGGGGAGGGTCTGGAATAGGGCATCAGAATAAACTAGGCGGATCGGCTAAGATCAATAGATCTGGGGCTGATCCTTGGTCAAATGATGTAGAAAAGAGTGGAATACCATATGGCCTTCTGGAGGAAAAGTGTCGTACTCACTTATGATAGCTATCATGAAATCAATCTCACGCGGGATGATGTATCTAAACGAATTTGACTAGGCGACCAATAAGATCAGCAAATGCATTACAATAGATCAACAAATAGTACGACGTGTGCTCGAACACCAAGCGACAAATTATGCAATATAATAGTAGCTACGCTCTAAGAAATCGTCCCTCGCAGCGAGAAACGCCAAACCAAATGGTAGATAGGACTACCATAGTTTAGGGTATCAATCATACACATTCAACATACTCAAATCGGCGCGCTCTGAGATTGGAAAATACTCACAAACTCACAAGCCGACATCACAATAATATAACGGGCTAGAGATCCTAAATCACTCACGGCAACAAATATGACATAGATAATAAATAAGCAAATTAAATGAGCGGACTTTCCACACTAACCTACTCGCTGAAGAGAGAGGCTTGTAGTGAGGCCATGTAAACCAAGAGGATGAGGTAGTGGTGGCCGCTGGGTGGCACAGGTCAACTAGCTGGTGACCTAGGTGGCGAGGGGTGCCGCTGGTAACCTTGTGGTAGAGCAGGGCAGGTGCAAGACACTCCTGCTGATTGGGTGATGGCTGGCGCGGTCGGTCGCAATCGAAGGCGTGGCTCTATGGATGGGGGTGGACGCCGTGGGGGTCCGCCGAGCCTCACTGGGGTGCCGCGGAGAGGATGGTGGCCGATTGTATAAGGTGGCTGGGCTCACGGGGCTAGCTCTTGAACGCCATGCAGCAGGATGGTGGGGTAGGCCCGTTGGTAGGGGCAGAGTTACGGTCAGTGGTGGTGCCGATGGTGGTCTCTCCCCACCACGGCAGAGGAGTGGCATGAGACATGGGAGGGTAACGAGGGGAGGCGCCGGTGTGATGACGGATTCCTCTGGTGCAGTAGGTCGCAGGATGGAGGCCAACGGGAATGACGGCCACGGCGGTGGGGGGCCTGTAGGGAGGCCGCTTGCGGCGGCGGTGGATGCAGAAGAGGAGATCGGTGGTGGTAGGCTCCGCAAAGGAGACCGCCGGTGCCAGTGACAATGGGGGCAGACGGTGGTCGTGGCTTCGTCGGCGTAGATGCGCATGTGTTGGTCGACAACGAGTGCAGTTGGTATCGGGCTCACCAAACATGGAGAAGAAGAAGAGAGGGAGAAGGTTGTGCGAGAGAGGGAGAGAGAAGTGACGGGGGTGATGTGGGGGTGCTTCGAGCATGGAGGGAGCAGAAGAGGAAGGAGAGGGAATGACGTGGGGAAGTGAGGTGGATGTGATGGCCCAAGATCCGGATGCCGAGAAAGGAACCCGATACCATTCGAATCTCGAACCGCCGCCCACGAGCCGGGGCTCGGAAGGGCTGAAAGGAGTGTGGAGGTACAAGGAAATAGGAAATAAACAGGATAATTCAACAATTAACAGAAATAAATGAACAACTACAACAGAGTCCAGTCCAACAGAAAGTACAGTCTAAAGCAGTAAAACGTACCGCATGCCAAGTGAACACTCGGCCCGGCGAGCTGACAAGTAGGAACCTTCGTGCTGCACCCTCGAACCTCGAGGAAGAACCGCCGCACCTGAAACGCAGGGGTGAGCCTCCTGTCACTGGCCCAGTAGGGATCCCGCGGAACCCCAACTGAGAACAACGGCGGCACGGAAAGCAATAAACAAGAACAACAGCAACAGTAGGAACGGTAACTACGGTGGCCGGTAAAACCTCAGCTCTACAGCTACTCCTACCGTACCAGAAAACACGACCCTGTCTCCCTGTCAGGGGACAACCAAGCCACAAACCCGACATCCCGGTCCCACGGTCGGGAGACAACCAGAATGCGAACAGCCCTAGCCATGCTACTAGGAAAATGACCACCCGTCGAGAACTCGACGCTGTCTAGGGGAAAGCCCTCGGTGACGCTCACCGGAACCCCTAGACCTCGGCATCGGTAGACACCCAGAATTCACGTGAAACCACATCTCGCAGACGTGAAGCGAAACTCGACTCACGAGGAAACTCACGTCACGTGACGGGAGCACTGCCCACCAGAAGAATGACCAGATGCGTCCCCCGACGTCTTACACCGCGCCATAAGTGTCTAGCTACAACGCCCCCGGCGCGAGACTCGGACACACAGTAACTAGAAGTACCACAAAACAAGGACTAGCTGAGGTCGCGCTCGTCAGCACGGGTCCGAAACCCTCAGCCCCGTGTGCACACTCAGACCATACTCCCTAGGCCTGTCCTCTAACTGGTAATTCCCCCTAAGCCCGGACTCGACTGTACGTGGGGGCCCTACAGTAACCAGCCTACTCACCGTCTCTCTCGGGTCAGCCGCTCCACCACTCCCGAGTGGGTTAGCACACACATGCCGAAAGAAGGCTACGACTGGTGGACGTGTCACTAAACGTGAACACGGAAAGCTACTCACGCACCCATCACGAGTACATGCCGAAAGAAGGCTACGACTGGTGGACGTGTCACTAAACGTGAACACGGAAAGCCACTCACGCACCCATCACGAGTAACACGGAGTAGCATGTGTCACAACGCTACCAGACTCTGGATGGTCCACTAGACCTAATGAACCCAACGGTCCTTGAGTCACGAGACTTGGGGTCAAGACCGTTGTACAGGGACAGCTCCACGCCGTCGATCTGCCCTACGCCTAGGTCAGAAACTACGGTAGCATGAATACCGAGGTAGCTCACAAGCCACCAAGGTAAACTCTCATCCTAGGGACACATGGAGACTTCCAGCCTCAGGCTGGTTGTCCGGACTCACAGTCCAAGGCCACGCACATGGCCCACTCGGAAACCACCTTCCGGAGAAACCACGACGTGCGGGGAAACCTTGCCGCACTCACACCGATGCACGGTGACTCGATCTAGCAAGGACACAGAAGCCCGGAACACCTGGGGTCACCCGGACGCACCAAGCCCACGGGCACGCTTATCGAGATAACACGGCACCTCCAGACACCCCAAAAATACGGTCACGAAATCCACGGGGTGTCCGGGACACTCATGAGGCCAAAGGTCGACCACTGGGTCATAACTGGGTCGACCGGAGACCAACACAACACAATCGGAACGCTAGAAGGTCACCCAGACCCTTAAACCCATGAGCACGCTAATCGAGGTAAACGGGACCTCCGGACACCCAAAGACACGGTCACGGAACTCCACGGGGTGTCCGGGACACACACGGCCCAAGGGGAGCATGATCAGCCGTAGACTGCCCGCCCTGGGCTGCCCGGTTGGTCGCCCTCATGAACGTGCTAGCCTCCTATAGCACGTTCATAAGAACGTGCTATACCCCTATAGCATGTTCAGACAGAACGGAACGCGCTATACAACTATAGCACATTCAGACCAGAACGCGCTATGCTCCTATAGCACGTTCATAACAGAACGTGCTATACTCCTATAGCACGTTCAGACAGATCAGAACGCGCTAGCCTTCCATAGCACGTTCTTCAGAACGCGCTAGCTTCCTATAGCGCGTTCTTCAGAATGCGCTAGATGCCTATAGCGCGTTAAGAACAGCCTTACTGTTCATCTTCCCCGATGAACGCGTCCCATCGGGGTGGCGCGTTCTCATTCCGCGCCTAAAAACGACTGAAATCGCGAAAAAACCCATCCCACGCCCCGTTCACACCCAGGTGAAGGGGAAAACAAAAGGGGAAACCTTCCCCAAACCCCTAGGCATGCATCTAAACCCCTGGATCAACCAAAAATACCGTAAAACGGGAGATCCGGCTCACACCCCAAAAATATGTATTTTGCCCAAAATACAAAAATAAACCCGCTCGGCTCGCCACGGCCTACAAAACTCGCGGGAAAGGAAGTGCACGAGCTGGAGGTCTATCTCCCTACCTCCACCGAAGATTTCGCGTCCCGAGCTCGCCGATCCTCGAAGAAACGCAGTTTAAACCCTCGCCGACTTGTGATCCCACGAACCGCCTCCACCATCGCGATCCTCGTCCCGAGCCCGTCGCTCCACGTCCCACGAGCCACGCCGCCCTGCCCTCGCCGCCTCCGTCGGCCGCCCAGAGTGAGAGGGGGAGAGGAGAGAACGTGAGAGAAGAGAGAGGGAGGGAAGAGAGAAATGAGAGATGGGGAGAGGGAAAAAGAGAGGGGTTTATATAGAAAATCCAAAAATTCCGAAAAATATCAAAAAATAGAAAAATATACCCCCGCGATCCTCGGAACACGCTGATCGCCGTGGTAACGTTCCGGCGTCAGAGAACGCAACGGTTCACCCTGTACGGGGTTCCGAAGGTCCGACAGACGGAAAACATGCGTAAAACCCAAAACGCAACCCGGGACCCACAAAGGCGCTCCGAAAATTATAGAAAATTACCGGTGTGCTCCTCATAACACCACGGACCTAAGGAAACTCACGGGCACACCACCAGTGGGTCCGACAATTCGGTAAAAATAGTCTGAAGCTCGATTGGACACAATCCGAAATCCGCGGAAAGACGATCCGAAACCCACGGATCCTGATCCGATGAATACCCGAAAAACTCGGGACATTACAGTGGCGGTGTTGGGGGGTGGGGAAGCTCGTGGGGCCAAGGTGGGGGGAGTAAATGTGCTGGAACAGTGAGGGTGAGGGGAAAAATGGCTTCCACCTAGGGCTTCACGCCCCTCCAGCTCCCTTCATGGGAGGAACACAACGACGGATCCTTTCCTTCAATTTCTATATTTTCTCATTCTACCCTAAAAAAGTGGGACTGCATCATTATTTATACTGGAGGAAAACCATAGTGATCTTCCTTACAGGGCTAAAGATAAAACTGACCCTGAGACGTAAAATAGTGCCATAATAGCACCAAAAAATACATAATAAATGAAAAATACATCAAAGTGGCCCCTAATGGGCCTCTCCCTAAAATAAATAGTTAACTCATTAAAAGAAAATACATCAATATGCTAATAGATCATCATCAAGCTAGAGGGATGTTGATATCACTGCTAGAGCTCTCCAATGATAGAAAATGCGAGTCGGGTTGAACTGGACCCGCACTCTGGTGTCCTCACCACAATCCTATGACTCATATACGAACATTTGAGAGAGAGTAATTGATATGCGTCTCAAGCTTTCTACTAGTGCTTTAAAATATCAATTTACTTTGAAATCTAAGAGATCTACTATTAAAGTTATCTTCCTATTGAATAGAGTTGATGGACGTTGCTCTCTTGTTTATCTCTCTCCCTTTAAGAACATTTACATAGTTGGTAGCTTGAAGAGCGCTTACACCATTTGGAAGCTCTACAATTCAGTTAGGAATCATAACGACTAGAGTTATGGCCGGGATGCTTGATAAGGCTGTCTTACTTGGCCTACCTCATTACCTTACTTGGTCGAAGGAATTATCCTTCGTCATGCATATGTCAGGCTTAAATGACACTAAGTTTCTTTCATCACGTAGCTTACTGATTCTTAGTAAATTATACTTTAATCTTTTAACAAGTAAAACATTGTTAATCTAGTAGGTTTAAGTGTATGTCTTGACAAACATCCTGCAAATAACAATTGGATATTTTATTTATGAAAAATTATTTGTATACCTCTAAAATCTTAAAAAATTACCCACATATCCTATCTTTATAGTATGTACTCCAATACTCCTCAAATCTCTTAACCCGAGTTGTCATACCCTTGGGATTACATTCCTTGTTAACAACGGTAATTCACTCATGTAAAATTATGATTTTACCCCTAATTTTGGTGGAACAGAGAGAGAGAGAGGGAGGGTGGGCCATTGCGGCGGAGGAGGTGACATGAAAGGAGGACTGGAGAGGGGGTGGGGGTGGGGGGAGAGAAATTGGTCGGATGTCAGCACCCCTAAAGTGCACACATGGAGAGAGAGAGAGAGGGGGGGCGGTGGGTCTCCCCTTCAGCACTGGCATCCCTTGTGTCCACATATATATATATATATAGAGGTTGGGTCGTTGTTGTAGAGGGGTGATAGGAGAGGGGGGAGAGGGGGACCGAAGAGGGGTTGGGTGGTGGGGGGAGGGAGAGGGGGTGGGCAGTCGAGAGAGGGAGGTTAGTCAGAGGAGAGGGCGGCCGGTGTGTGCGGAGAGAGAGAGATGGCATCTTCTCCCACGTCCCGTGGGACAATTTACAAGATCGATCGGGGAATCGACCAGGCCAAGTTAGTGGAGGTGCTTGGGTGGGGGGTTTTCCAAGTGGATTGGCGCATCAGTGAGGAAGATCGGTGAAGTAGGGCAATGGCCCTGAGGTGGGGATCGGAGTGGCAGACGAGGGAGATGGGAGGGAGAAGGGGGTGTTTCGATCTAGAGAGGGGGGGAGAGAGAGAAGTTGACTAGGGTTAAGGGTAGGTTAGTCATTTCCCTTAACCCATTTTGAGTTATCGATCGGGATAGGCTTTTGGCAGTAGGGGTACGATGTGTCTGTCATGAAGATTGAGGGATAATGAGGTAAATATTATAAAAGTAGAGATATAGACATTATTTAAAAAGACAGTGTCTTAAGTCACTAAGGCTTAAGTCTCAAGTCGAGACATTAGAAAAACGCGTTGAGGCATACGCCTTAGACCTCTTACTTGAGGCTTCTGTCTTTTCTTGATTGAGGTGATATGTCTCAATGCATTCACCATCTCAAGGGATTTTCTTGAGACTTGTGTATCAATTGAGCAGGTGATGTAACATAGGGTTGCAAGGTAGACCCAATAATTCTCTCTTTTATTATTCTTAAAATATGATTCAGTACTTTTGAGATAATATGAATCTATCGTTGAGTTGAGATAATATTAACACATGAAAACTAACATTATTTTAAACTCTTTTGATAATTTTAATATTATTTTCCTAGATTATTGAGACTTACGTCTCATTATGTCTTAAGGCTTACGTCTTATAAGACTTACATAAAGTGCCTCACAGCTACCTCAAGACATTTTAAACTATAGATATATAAGTAATTGTTAAAGATTTTAAAAGTATACATATTTTTTTTTCTTCATTTATACCCTGTTGTTGCATCCATACTGCACTTGGTGGCGCCATCGTTTGTGGAACCTTGACTGTAGTAACTAGGACAATAGGAATCACAACGCAAAATGGGGAAGCGATTTTCTTCTGCAAAAGGTGGATTATGAGGTCCTTTCGGTTGAGAAAATCCCCGTTGCTTGGCTAAAATAGAAAAATGACTTGAAGAGTGCTTTATTTTATTCCTATTAGATTGAAGGATTTTTTTAAAAAATACTAAGCCAGCTATGTTGTATGGAGTGCTGAGCTACCGAAATATAGTATGGTCCGTTGGATGTCCAGAAAGTCAAGGAGATATCTCATACCAGCTCCGTCGAAGAGAAGATTAGCATGCCATTATAGTGGGTGGGGTCCATTCAAGTCTCCTCGAATCATTTGGACACGTACAAAGTATACTAACATGCATTTGGAAATTAAGAGATACGTCCATGGATTTTGTGGGAATTTTTTAGAAGGAAAGAGGAAGATCGAAAGGAACTCGAATGGTGGCAGCGCAGAAACATATCAAATTAGGTTTGTTTAGTCAATTGAGATTTTCCGAATAACGATGGCGGCAGCTTATGTATTTGGTATCGGACGAAACAGCTCTCGCTGACATCGCTAGTACGACAAACTTGTGTGAAATATGATAAACAATGAAACTCCTTGAACTGCAAGACCAGATGGGGAGAACCCGTGGAGTGAACAGCTTTGATATCATGTTACTGAAATGAATTATCAATTCAATACTCAAGTCACTGGGGTGAAGAGGCACAAAATTAATATAGACAAGAAGTGACTTTGATTACCTTGTGTGAGATCAAATGATATTTCCCGACAGATGGATAATCAGAGCGGACAAAAAAAATCAGGTTTTGTTTGCAAACGGCATCTTCGGAACTGAGTTTTGGTGCTTCATATTTTGATGTTATAAATTTCTCGTCTCTTGAATCACTTCTCTCATAAAGTTTTATGGAATTGATCATGTCTTCTAAAATTAGTTTGGACGTAAGTGGATGCTACTGCCCCAAGGTGAGAAATTTAAATTTCTAATTTGGACGTATGAAACCAGCGTTCTACATATATGCACGTGTATGAGATACATACTATATGAAGATGGCGGTGATAATTCTCTAGCCTTGACCCCATGTTCATCTTCCATTTTTGGCTATTCATGTCAAATGATTTATTAGGGGATGCATATTAAATATAGGGAGTAAAAGCAGCATGTTTTTTGAAATCTTTCATGTATGCGGTGTGACATGGATGGATCCCATCACCCTTAGCATGTGGCGAAATCTCGCCTTTCCAGGATATCATTCGCCATAATTTTTAATTTTAAGCCTAATGATAGCAAGGTGTCATATCTCCATGTCCTGATGTCAGCAGATCGTGGGCACCTTATCAAAATAACCCTTCCATGAGCACACATCCTTGGTGAATTGTGCACACATTACCGAGACATGTGATCCCACGATTCGCACGCATTGCCCAAATTACACTTTCTTACCGCCATACAACGGATCTCTAGACACAACTTGTCTTATTCCCACAATCTCATGAAATCTCCATGGAAAGACAACCACTCTAGCGACTCGAATCCGTCGCCTATATAAGGTTGGTCTCAGCGACCTCCTAAAGATATGGAAGGCAGTACCTAGAGCCCTAGCAATAGCACCATCATAGTACTCCTCTCTCTCCATGAATTCCTTCCCTTTATACTAACTTAAACATTGGAGGGTAATTCTGGAGTCACTAATCTCTGTTGAGAATTTCTTTTTAAGTGCAGGAAGATCCGCCTTTGAGCTTAGTGTGCGTCTTCCCTCCAAGGGAATACCCTTGATCGATCGGCACAAGTGCTATGAATGAGCACCAATCTCCTCCTACTTCTTAGCTCGGTCTCGGCCCTATAAATGTAAGCGTAGCGTATGCTTCACTTTGGCGTTGTATGTGGGAACAACAAGAAAGTCATGGTTCCTATCCTCAAGTACGTCGTATGATCAATTCTAGATACTCAATCTTTTTCAACAAACTCTGCTTCCCCGGGGGGCCAGGGGTGACCCAAGAGTAGTTCAAGACGTTGGTAAAGCAAGTGAAGGCCTCAAGAAACCATTCACACGATGACCAACCTACTCACCTTGTCAGTGCCACCATCTGCCAACATTGCCACTCAGGGAGACGATCAAGCTTCGCCACCTGCTCCTCTAGCAGAGGTCGAGAAGCCCATATCGGAAATGATCAATCAATCCTAATCAATCCAATCCGATTTAGCTGCTTTTTTTTTTTTTACCAAAACTGGCCTGTCTGGAGCTGGACCTGATCGAGTGCACCCCCCCTCAGAAAGGGAGAGTGTTCTCACTCCCCCAGGCAACACCAGGGCCCTAGATTTTATTATTTTTTGCTGCAAAAATTATAGGGTCCTTGGGCCTCACCCCTAAGGATATCAAAAGAAAAAAGGGAGCCATAACATAGGCCCTTATGTATCAAAAGGCAAAGGCACAAAAACAACTTAACAAAGTATAGCCAGGAGAACCTAGAAACAGAAAGCTGGCAGTCTTGCCTTATCAATCCTGAATGTACCCCTAACCAGCCACGGAAGATCTCTATCACGAATAAAAACCGAATTGTTGGAAGCATTACATGCATAGGATGCCAATGAATCAGCAACTTGATTCCCCTCCCTGTATATATGCTGGATCGGGCAGCCAATCTCCTGCAACAGCAACATTATCCTCTTCCACCAAGGATGTGTCATCCAGCTAGGGGGAATACCCTTCCTAGCTGCCTCCACAAGAACCGCACAGTCTGAAAAAATAGCTGCTAAATTAATTCCACATTGCTTTGCAGCAGCTAGACCATCATGTAGTGCTCTAGTCTCTGCCACAAGGCTGTACCCAATACCATAATTGAAAGCAAAGGCAAACAATAAGCTTCCTGTTGTGTCTCTTATACAACCTCCTCCCCCACTTCTGTCGGGGTTACCTTTCGAAGCTCCATCAAAATGTAAAGTATAGCCTTGCATAGCAAATTTACATGGGATAATAACTGGCTTTTTGACAACTATCCGAGGAATTAGATTTAGAGCAGCTATAATTCTGGCATGATATGAAGACAGAGGCCTATGAAATATTATTCTGTCAAGAGCCAAAGTGATAGAGTATAGAATTTTCTTTTTAATAGCAGCACAGTGGATAGGCACATCATCATATCTAGCAGCACATCTGGATTTCCATATTTCCCAAATCATCAAGATAGTTGCAAGGAACCCAATAAAGCTAAAAGCCGATTGCATATTTGTACCAGAGATGAGATTCCATAGCCGGATTGTAATTTGATTACTAGCCCAGACTTTGTTATTAATCAGAGGATACACCCATCTCCACAATTCCGTAGCAAGCTCACCAGTGATAAAAACATGATTAAGATCCTCCTGGCTAGGAAGAGAGCAGCAATTACACCTGGACACCATATTAATCCCATAGTCCATAACCCTGCTATCAACCGGGACTGCTCGATGGAGAAGCTTCCAGGTAAATAAGGCAGCTCTCGGAGGAATGGCAGAGTGCCATAACTTGGCCCAGGCAGGCCTCCTTAAACCTTTAGGCCTAATCATATTGTATACTGACTTAACAGAGAAATTACCTTTAACCGTTCCAGTCCATACACATGTATCACATTCATTAGTCAACTGAATCTGAGGAAGTTGAGCAATCCCACTGAAATCCCTGGCAGCATGTTCTGGGTCCAACAAGACCTCTTTTACAGAAACAAAAGGGGGGCCTGCACCCCCATTTGTACCACTGTCTGGGAATACGCTATACAAAGGCCCATTCCCAATCCAATTATCCCTCAGAAAGTCAATACCATCCCCACTGCCAATGAACCATCTGCTATGCTATAAAATGATATCTCTGGCTTGCCTGAAAATTGCCATAGGCATGCCAACAGGAAAAGGCTTGGGACAGCTAGCAAAATGAAGTTTAATAAACCTACATCGGGCATAAACAGACCAAAGAGATGACCCATGTACAATGTTCCACAGCATCTTAACAGCCAAGGAAGTTTGAACTGCTATCAAATCTTTGATGCCCAGTCCCCCCTCCACCCTAGGCTTCTGTATAGTAGACCAAGCTACCCAGTGTCTCCGAGATGTGTTTTGATTACCATGCCAGAAAAAATTAGCACTCAGGCTTTCAATGACATTTATTACCTTTCTGGGTATAAAACAAGCTGAGGCTAGATAGACAGGAATACTGTGTAAAACAGAATCAATAAGCACAGCCCTTCCTGCTGCTGATAACAACCTAGACTGCCATCCTTCCAGCCTGAGTTGTATCTTGTCTATTAGGAATTGAAAGTCAGAGCACAGATACCTGCCTTTCTTAACAGGAATACCCAAATAATTCAATCCATCAGACTGACATTTATATCCAGTAAGAGACCGAATGGACTGTCTAAGAGAATCCGGAGCCTTTGAAGATAAGATAAAACTACTCTTTGTAGGGTTGACTTTTTGCCCTGAACTGTTTTCATAACAGGTAATAAAATGATTAAAAGCTTCAATATTGCGCCTGCTAGCATTTAGAAAAACCAAGGTATCATCTGCATAGAGTAAATGGGTAATCTGTTTACAGTGCCTCGGCCCTTTATAACCTTTAAGATGGCCTGATTGAAATAAGGCAAAGAGGCCTCTACTTAAAACTTCTGATGCTATAATGAATAGGAAAGGGGCAAGTGGATCTCCTTGTCTTATGCCTCTGCTAGACTTGAAGTAACCAGTTACCATACCATTGAAATTGACGGAGAACCAACTATTATAGAGGATCATTCCAATATATGAAGTGAATCTAGAATTAAAGCCCATTCTTTTCAGAACTGCTATAATGAAGTCCCACTCCATTCTATCATAGGCCTTAGCCATATCTAATTTAAAAATCACATTATGGCCTCTCACTTTCCTGTTAAGATCCACCATAAGTTGTCGGGCTAAAGCAATGTTGTCCAGAATGTATCTTCCTTTCACAAAAGCTCCTTGCTCCAAAGAGATAAGATTTGGCAATAATGGAGCCAGCCTTTCAGAAATAATCGAGTAATAATTTTGTATACAAAATTGCATAAACTGATAGGTCTGAAATCATTAAAAGATTTGGGTTCATGGACCTTGGGAATTAAAGTAATAATAGAAGAGGAGATTCCCCTTGGAAGGGGGTATCCTTGGAAAAATGCACATACCGCTGCTGTTACATCCTCCCCCACAATATCCCAAAGAGAGGTAAAGAAGTCACCAGTAAAACCATCCGGGCTAGGAGAACTAGAGCCTTTAAGTGTCAAGACTGCATTTCGGATTTCACTAACATCTGGCTGAGCACAAAGACACTGGTTTTGAGCCTTAGTTATAACCTGAGGAATGCAATTCAACAAGGAATGATCTATCATATGCTCTTCTGATGAAAAAATTTGTTGAAAATATGCTACTGCATGATTCTGCAAAACAGTTTGCTCATTGCACCAATTAGCAGGGTTCCCGACCTTGAGTCTAGTTATAAAATTCCTTCTTCTGTTACACTGAGCAACTGCATGGTAGAAGGAGGTGTTTCTGTCACCACTCTCTATCCAGTCCATCCTTGATTTCTGATTCCAGAAAAGTTCCTCTCTGAAAAGAGCTTGTCGAAGTCTGGCATTAGCAGCAGATAGACCCTCTTTATTAATGGGGGAAGGATCTGTATCATATAAGTTTTGTTTGTATTCAACCTCAGCTTCAGCTTGGCTTTTGTTCAAGGAGATATCCCCAAAAACTTCTTTATTCCATTTTCTAAGAGCTTCCTTGACTGCCTTCAGCTTATAAAATAACCTATCCAAAGCATTTGGGTGATTGACCTGGGTCTACTGCCATACAGTAGAAACCAACTGCTTAAAGGAATCATGAGTGCACCACATTTTTTGGAAAACAAACCGTCCAGGGCAAATTGGCAAGTTGTCCAAAGAAACCAAAGGAGGGGCATGATCAGAGAGGCCTCTAGATAAATGCTTGACAATTAGATGAGAAGCCATAGCAAGGTAATTACTATTTACAAAAATTCTATCAAGCCTGGCCCGGATATTAGCAGCACCAGATCTGTTATTAGTCCAAGTCATACATGGTCCTTGGAATCCAGCATCAATCAAACCAGTAGAACAGAAAAAGGAG
Source organism: Amorphophallus konjac (assembly GCA_022559845.1). Classification (NCBI taxonomy): domain Eukaryota; kingdom Viridiplantae; phylum Streptophyta; class Magnoliopsida; order Alismatales; family Araceae; genus Amorphophallus; species Amorphophallus konjac. The sequence continues at coordinate 57,826 of JAHNEJ010002479.1, forward strand.
TTAAATTCCAGCATTGATGCAAGGGCTGGGGAGTCTCCACCCACCTTCTCAGATGACTTTGCTATACAATTAAAGTCTCCCCCACCAACCATGGAATCGACACCGAGGCACCAAAACTAGCTAGTTCAGTGAAGAGTTCTTGTCTTATTCGAGGATTGCAGGAAGCATATACAAAAGTATAATATGTACAGAAATAATTATGTATTTTTTGACCCAAAGTACTATACTGAGAGGAGGAAACAATTACTTCCATATTAATGCTTTCATGCCAGAAGACCCAAATCTTGGAATCGTCTGAATTATTGCCAGCACAGCCCTTGAGATTGAGATATCTTCCCAATTGAGAGGCTCTATTGAAAGGAATCATAGGTTCTGAGATAGCCACCAGGCTTACCTTATTAGTCATCACAATCTGTTTTAAGCATCTACGGGAACCAGAGTTCCCAACCCCCCGAATGTTCCAAAACAATATAGGTTGAATCATTGGGGATTCCAAATGATTTCCTCCATCGATCTGGCTCTAGATCTGGTTATGACCCCAGCATCAGGTGGCTTGTTGTAAAACTCATTCCCCCTTCTAACCAATTTGATTTGCAATATCTCATTATCAAGCCGTGCTTTGTCAGCCACTGGATGTAGTACTGTCTCAACCACAGTACTGAGAGCCTCCATTTCACCAACTGCATTTGATGCCTTTGGGTCGGAAATTGTCAACCCCTGCTCAGCATAATTTTGTTGATATTCCACATTTGTATCTTCTCCAGCAGAATTATTCAAGGGAGAGGGACCTACATCCCCTTCACTAACTGGTAATGCACAAGCATCCATTGCCTGAAGGCCATTAGATCCTTGATCCATACCTCCACCAGAAGCTGACTTAAACGAGGAGGTTGACTCCTTAAGTGAAGATTCCAATATAATTGAATCTGAGATCTCCCCAATCGCCTGCACCCGATCATGGGATAAGCCAATATCAACATTATTACCAGAAATTATTTGTTGCAGTTCAGAGAGCTCCTCAACCTGATGTAAAATTTCAAATTTATTCTCCGTAGAAACATTTTGTCGAACAATCGGAGGATCAACTTGTCGGGGCCGAAAGACCTATCTGGAATTAAAAGGTGGATTCAGGAGACCTCCAGAAGCAGTGTGACCCAACTGTTGTTTCTGAGATTCAATCTTCCTCTGTTTCTTCTTGCAGTCCCCTTCTTGGTGTCCAGTTTTATGACAGTGGGAGCACAATTGCGGCACTCTGTGATAATTGATTGATTGCCAGAAGCCACCATTCCCTTTCCCAATCCATATTCGAGTTTGCCTATGTGCCTCAAGATTAATTTCAACACAAACTAGAGCCTCAGAGGTATTAGACATAGCAGCTGTAGCATCATGAATTCGTAACACCGGACCAAGGTTACCTGCTATCGATCGAAGCATTTCCTCATGATAGAAATTGACAGGGAGGGAGGGGAACCCGATCCAAACTGGAACAGTAGGAGGATCTACTTCAAAATCGAAGTCATGTGTCCATCTAAAAAATCTGAATAAAAAGCCCTTGATATAGAGATTTGTTTGTAGAAGAACTCTAAGGAAATCCGCTTCACAACCCAACCGAATCAGAATGTGCCTTGCATTCAATCTGCTGATGATAAATTCAGTTTTCAGCTGGAGCCGTAGCGAGAGACATGTCTTAATTTCAGGAATAGATGGGCGACCATATGAACATTTAGCAATAATCGCATTCGAAAATGGCTTACAAGAAACCTGAATATCTTCTTGTGAGAAAAATACAGCGTGTTCACCCTGATCCGTGAACGCTGGAGACTTCACCTGAAGTGGAAGGCACGGCCGAATACTATCTTCCATGAGCATTTGAGCAAAGGTCTTCCGAGGAGCAGCAACTACATTTCCAGCCACTGTAGATCCTGAGCTGCTAGTTTCATTCTTCTCCAGGGGAATCCTGACCTCCCCAACCAAGCCTGCCATGGCCGGCAAGGAGGGGAGCTCACCAGGAAGAAAGGGGAAAACAGGCGGGAACGAGAGCTTCTCACTAAAATGTATGTATAATAAATAAAGCACGCCTGGTGGGATTTAGCTGCTTGAAACGTTTTATTCTGTTATACAAAACTTCCTACCCACGATGGAGAGAAATCAAAGAATTTCCTAATTTCGTAATCTTAACTTCATGGAATCTAGTCTTTATTAGAGAAGAGTGCATAAACATTCCCTAATATTCAATTAAGTGGATACTTGTACTTCCAATTCCAAGGAGGATGAAAGATTGACCATGAAGAGCTGAATTCAATCCAAAGTCAAATGGAAAGAATAGGGCTATCTTTGTAGGAAACGCCATCAATTCCATCAAACAAGAGCACTCACGGTAGTGAGAAATTTGTATGGTAGAATGAAAGACCTAACATATGAACCAAATCATTACCAAGACATTAACCTTGTTTAACTAAGAGGCACATAGGAAGGCATTCAAGTATCATGCATTGTGTAATTCATCTACTTGGAAGCAGATTTCAAAAACCCTTTTGCATACGTCCAAGGATCTCTAGAAATCCTATGGCAATCAAAGGGCTTTAAGTAATGACCTCCAAGATAATAAAATGTTGCAAGGATTAGAAGATCTCACATGTAAAGCGAGGGGATAACAGATTAATGATAGTCAAACTAAGCAATCTTCATATCCTCATAGTTGTTTTAAATAGTGACTTTCTAGATGGTCAACCTCAAATGTATGGCTACAAATGAGGCAATGTTATATACTTTTCTACATTGTTGGGGACATGTGGACCTTTTAGATAATATGAAAAAGACAATCCATACCCGCACGCTGCTCATGTAGGGTCTATTCAATTCCAAATGAGAAGCTTAATTAAATATCCTGAAATAGGAGGATTAGAGTGCTTTAAACAATAAGCTCACTTCAAAGTCTTCAAATCGGCCCAAACATATGGTTGGAATGTTTCTCCATTGGCATGTTGCTCTTTTTTACCGTTTTGACTATATTACACTTTAGTATTAGTCTTAAGTTGTCTTTGAAAACATGTTCCATTATGTCTTTTTTTTTCCTTTTATCTTCATGTCCTTAGTTGTATTTCTAGGAAGGAATCCTATTGGTTTGTAAATGTGGCATTAGAGTGTTCCTTTTGGAACAATGATTTTTGAATGTGGATTTTGGGTTATTTTTGATGATTTGATTTATGCATTGCCTAATCAGTTTGGCTTTTCTAGGTTTCTTAATTTGTCTATCTTCATCAACCCAGGCAAATATTAATGAACATCGCCATCATGCTAACAGATTGAAAACCCTAAATTAACTAATGTTGATAATGTCCTAAAGAAGACCCATTGAATATTGATTTGGATCAATCCAAGTCCAACACCACAAAGCATAAACATACTGGGGAGATTTTAGGCTCTTAGAGCATATTGTGGTCACGTTAGGAAACATTAGGCTTTAAGTGTATTTTGATCACCCTTAAATGATTTAGGTTTCAGAGAGGGTTATGGTGACTTCAACTGAATTTTATTGTGTAGACGATAATTCAGTAGTTTTAGGAAATCTTAAGTGTTGAATCTATACTCAAATGATCATGTTTTGCATGTTTTGAATGAATGTTATATAATTTACGCAAAAATATTATTATCATAAGTTGAGCAGGAATATTAAGATGATGTAAGAAAAGAAAGAAAAATACGGGTGGGCTTAACAACAAACAAAAATCAAAGAAATAAAAATAGTTCAACATCGTCAAGACGGTACAATCATGTTGACACATTCAGTCCAAATATCTATTCAGTTGTATCATTCAGCTAGAACCTTAGTCCAGTAGCAATTCTTTGTTAAAATCCTTCAACTAAAAACTTATTAGATACTCAGTTGAAACATAGGGTAGTCTGTACAAACCTAATCGAAACCATTCTATTATCCTCAGTTAGAAACCACAAAGAAAATAGCATCATAACGCATGACTAGGCCTAGTCATTACCTTGTGACTAAACACTGCCGTTGCATTCCTTGTAATTGACCTTCGTCAAAACACTTCCTGCAATTGAATATAGTCGAAGCAATCAATTGGACCATCACAGTCGGAGTCGTACGACTGAATATTGTTCGACTTCTTGATTCAATTAAATTGCTTCAACTGAATCACCAAGGCGAAAGGCTTTCAATTGAACAATTTTTATACTGCCTTTCAATGAAAACATTGTCTGAGTGTTATTGAATATCTTTTGATGTATGACTACAACTGAAAGTGTTTATCATTCAATTGATTCGACTGAATATTGTTCGGCTTCTCGATTCAATTAAATTACTTCAACTGAATCACCAAGGCGAAAGGCTTTCAATTGAACAATTTTTATACTGCCTTTCAATGAAAACATTGTCCGAGTGTTATTGAATATCTTTTGATATATGACTACAACTGAAAGTGTTTATCATTCAATTGATTCAACTGTCTAACATCTGAGTGTTTTATTTGATAAATTTAGCTATGCCTTATTGACTATTTCTCTAGCTAATATATTCTTAATTTATGCTTACGAAAGTAGTTGCACTTTCAAGAAACATCCTTTGAACTGAGATCTCACTATGTAAATTTGATTGACTGATATACTTCATTCTCTCTTACACTCAGTCGAATATATTTTTCTCTTCTATATCAACTGTTTGTCATAGCCAAAATGAATCTTAATGCTAATCATTCTATCTGGCTCAAAAGAAGAAACACTCCATTGTCCCCCTAAACAAATTCAAATGAAGAGCATATTTCTCATGTAAATCTCAATAATATCAATATTTAATATTCAAAGAGATTGCATTTAACAATCTAGTTGAATACTAGCTAAGATATTCTTTTTGCAGAAATTTTGAGTGCCAAAAAATCCAGATCTCTTGCAAAAAATTGTCTAACAAGAAATAAAGCTATTTAAAATGCAGAGTTTCAAGGCTAATAGGGCTATTGAATGGTAACATCCCTCTCACAATGAATAAATCCAAGTTAATGAGATTCTCTGAGTTTGGAAATGTGAAGATCATGTTATGCCCTACAAGATAAGGTTTGAAGACGAGAACAGAGGAAGGCCTGCCACAATAGCTACATAAATGTAGACTATTTTTCGATTTAGATTTTTGATTTTGAGAAAGGAACACGTTCACAAAATATGTGTAGCAGAGATAAGGATGTTGAGATAGATGTGTGACAAGACTAAAAAAGATAAAATTAGGAATGAGCACATCCGTAGGGATAGTCTCAATTGATTGTAAAATGAGATAAAATAGACTCAGGTGATTTGAACATAGGTTTCGTCGCCCTAACTCGACGCCGGTTAAAAGATGTGACCAAATCTTAGTGGATGTTAATAAAAGAGTTCAAGAAAGGCCTAGAATGAGATGGTGTGATATTATTAGGAATGACATTAGTTTCGTAGGTTTAAATATGAATATAGCACTTGATGAAAATCTTTGACGGAACAAGATTTATGTAGCCAACCCTAGCCGACCCCAAACAATTAGGATAAGACTTGTTGTTGTTGATGATGATGATGATGATGATTTTGAGAATGTTGAAATATGATCATCGGTTGAGGGATATTTTGTAGATAATGGACTGATGAATAAGCATGGGAAATGGCAAAGGCAAAGGGTCGTCTACAACCTTAACAAGATGACTTAAGATAAAGTAAGCGCATGTTAACGAATGTGGAACATCTTCTTCTGCTACGACTTCACACCCCAACCAACACCGGCGTTCTTGCCTTATCATAACTAAGGCACTCAAAAGATCTACTCTCTTCTTTGATGCTACATGAAAGTCAGAGAGAAGGATGCACTTCAACCTAGGCCATGTCTAGTGGATAGTCAATGATGATAAATACAAGGCGTAGTCAAAAGAAGAAAAGTGAGATGAAGACATCAAAACCTAAGAGATCCTAAATATCTAGTGAACGTTCTCGTCCAAGTGCTAGTTGTGGGCAACCCATTTCGGATCAAATACCACATTATTGAATCCATCTTCAGTGAGCCCGAGCTAAATCAAAGAGTGATTAAGAGCTTGAGCCTCTACAAGCTTAAAGCGACTGCGCACATCTTCTATCATTCTTATTTTTCTTATACGTCTATTTCTACTCTTATTTTTTGCACTATGATTTCTTCACATCTGCCTAGTCTTGAGGTAGTTGTTAGTGGGGGTAAAACTCTTGAGTTACAAGAGTCGATGTGCTGGCACTTGATCAAAAAGTCCAATAGTTTTCATGATCAGGCACCTGATCAAAAATTGGGAGGTTGGTGAGCTGAGACCTGATCAAAACCCAGCAAACTCGGTGTGCTATCACTTGATCAAAATGTTTAGCAAAAGTTGTTGAGCTGAATGCTTGATCAAAACTCAACCTATGTGGGATGTTCGTAAGTTGAACACCTGATCAAGACTCAGTTGGTGCACTTCTTGCATAAAGTAGTGAAACCCTAGACAAGATCTTGGTATTGGACGTAGGTCATCAGGAAGGGTGTCCGAACAAGTATAAACTTTTGACGTCTCTTGTAGTCTGCTTGGTGCATATCGTTCGATCTTCCAGCTTTCCTATCACCAGAATGTAACGCATTTTTGTTCACATCATGCTTCTACTATTTTCAAAACTATGAACTTATTTTAAAATCATAATTTTTATTTGGCACTTCAATTCACCCCTCTCTGGGAGATGCTTTGCTACAAACATTAAGATTTATGAGCACTTGGATGACTTTTAGATGACTTTAAGATGTGAGAGAAATTTGGTCATGTTGGATACATTTTAGAGCTTCAAGGTTGTTTTGGTTATTTTGGATGAATTCGGAGGCTTTGAAGACATTTCAATCATTCTTGGTATTTTTAACTTTTGAAGGGCATTTGGATCTTCTAGGTTTTAGTTTTCTCAAGAGCTTTTTGGTCATTTTAAGTTATTTATATATTTTAAATGGATGTTTTGATTGCCTTGGATGGTTTTTAACATTTAGAGTGTAGGAGTGTTGGCACTAAAAAAAGGGCCAAACCCAATACAAAAAATGCAATAGAAGAAAGAAGTCGAATGGGCCAAAGGAATGAGAGGCCCATGGACCAAATGCAATAGAACAAGGGCGCAAGGGGGCGTATGTGCAATAGAAGAAAGAAGGAGGGCCAAATGTAAAAGAAGGGATTTTTCAAAAAAAATGAAAATAGAAGGAAAATCGTGCCCTTGTGTCACACCCTCTCTTCCCGTGTGTTTCCTCTCACGAAGGGCATTGAATGCCCGTTGACATCGCGAAGCCTGCGCACCTCCTTCTCCGATAGCGCACTGCGGGCATTCAATGCATGAAGGACCCTCTCCTCGCGTGGGCGAATCCGAGCGCACCAACACCATCGCAGCTGCCTGGCCTCCCTCACCTCACATGCTCCGCCGCTCCCCTTGCGAAGCAACCACAATAGCAACACGTCATCAGCCAGTAGCAGGAGCAACAGCATCAGCCTACGCCGTGCCCCCCTTGCGAAGCAGCCGTAGCTCTACGAGCAAGGAGAATAGCAGCAACGGCAGCAGGGCTAGCAGTAGGGGCAGTAGCAGTAAAAGAATTTTGTGGAGGTGGCCCTCCGAACAAGGGGTTCCAGTCGCCTATATAAAGCCCACCATGGTGAAGCAAATTTCTTCTTCGGCTGGCAAGAAATTCCCCCGAGCTGGAGAGATAGGCTCCCCTTGGTGATCTGCAGGAAAGAAAGAGAGAGAGGAGAGGTGAGAGATGGGATCAGGGAGTAGGGAACTCCAGCCCCTGCTCCTCCCCCTTGTATCTTTTTTTTTCTCTTGATGTAGCTCCCGTTCTTCCTCTGAAGTGAAATGAAAGAAGCACTCCCCTCTAGGAGATTTTTTTTATATTGTAACGCTTATGATGTTCAACATTTGATTTTCATGTTTCTCCTCTCCTTTGTTGTCCTGCAGCTTGTAATGCTTTCTCCTTTGTTATATGAATGTTGTTTTCCCTTAAGGAGAAGCAGAATATGCCCTACAGGGAGGGTCTCGGTTCTATGCATCCTCTATCCATCCTCATGGATATGTTTCGGGATCCTTTTGCTCATCCGAGCTCCCCTGGGCTACTCCCCGATTTTCTTTGACTTCCTCCCCGGTCGATTTTAAAACACCCGTTTCTCTTCCGGAGTCTTGGTCACTCTCGGATCTCTGGGGACTCGCTTCCTCATAGCGTGGCCCCCGGACGATCTCCTTCAAAGGGGTGAATATTGATGGCCATGCAATGTGGCGATAATCTAAAACCACGTCTCGGGGTCGAGATCGTGGCGTCCCTCGGGTTATTGGAGCCCCTCGAAGGCTAGTCCTCGGGGTGTCCGTGCCCGATTCGGATTGTAGGATGTTGCCGCTTCCGTGCCCATCCCTGGGTGTTGCCGCTTCCGTGCCCATCCCCGGGTGTTGCCGCTTCCGTACACACCCTTCTTGTTTTGGGGCCGTTTCGGAGTTTCTCCGTGGACACATACCTAATTAAAAACCCCCGGCGCTCTGGGTCTAGGGGAGGTGTTGTCGGATTTTCGCCGGAAACTTGAACCAATAACAAAACTAAAGAAAGAGGATGAATGAAGAAATGAAATGAAAACGAATTAAGATGACTGAACTAAAAAAAAGGGAAGAGAGGGATTGCTATGAACTAATACAAGCATAAAAATGATGACCAAGCCTTTAAAGGACTGCTGGAAATAAGGATGAACTGATGCACTGCAAACAACGGAAAGAAAGGATGTACTGATTTCATAAAATTGCCAATGATGAGAATGAACAAGATGAAAGAAAGTCAATGAAAGGAAGAACAAAAAAAAACCCTCATATCAAATCAGTCATTCCCGCTTGAGTATTTGCATATGGCACGTGCCTTGTGCATGATCAATTGATAATCCTCTACAAGCAAAAAGTCATCAAATTTCAAAGGCGCTTCTATTTTGGGGGCCCCCGTGAATAAGTGGTTTAGTATGCCCCTAGCAAAAAGGGAAAAAGAAAAGCCAAAATAAAGATTGTCTCTGCATAATGATTTCTACATCAAAAATTCTGTTATGTTGCATGAATATGCCAAAACTCCACTAAATTCATACATGGCATCTCCCATTGATTCATCCTAGATTTTCACTACATGTGTGAGCATGGGCATATCCACCCTCTACTAACATTTCAGAAATTGGCATGTCATTTGCTCGTCTATATATGCATGGCTTCATACACGCATGATAAATGCAGATAAAACTTCATACATACTTCAATTCTCGAATGCGTGCGTGCCATGACTCTGCGGGTATATTAAATGGTGAGTTGTGGAAAGCCAGATTGCATCCGAGTGAAAACTCTCAGCATGCGTGAGTGAACCACTCTACCTCGTACCGAGGACCACCCTACATGAATGCGCGATGAAAGCCTTGCATGTCACGCATGAGAATTCATAAAACCATCTTCTTGCATTTCCCAAGGGCTTGGCCTCCTTGCACTTCCCATCACTTTGCATAATTGTTCACTGGGATGGGGGCAAGTCGACTTGCCCCCTTCTCCAGCTTTTTTCTTCTCTCTAGCTGGGGAGCAAGTCGACTTGCCCCCAAGGCAAGTCGACTTGCCCTCCCTCCAGCCCACCTCTTTCTCTCTGTTTCCAGGTAGCAAGTTACTTACTCGCTGGGCAAGTCAACTTGGCCCCTGGGCCCTTGCCCCTTCCAAAAAAAGGAAGAAAAGAGATACAATAAATATATAAAAATAAATATAATAAAGAAATAAGTAAATAACAATGGTAATCAACAGAAAAAAGAGGAAATAAATCAAAAGGATAATGATGATAAGATACTAATGCTGGCATTAAGGCAAAAAAATGATGGATAGAACAAAAGATGAATGAGAAATAAAATTGAATTTCCATGAAACCCAAGCAGAGAAGCAAGTTGAATGTAATAAAAGGAGCAAAAAAGGGCAGCAAAGAGTGGCATTTGCATGTGAAAGGTTTTCATGACTGAATTTCAAAGATAAACAAAACTCCATGTGTATTTGCATATGATTGGCTTTCATGAATAAATATTCAAAGATAACCAAAACTTCATGTGCAATTGCATGTGCATGGCTTATGATTAAATTTCAAGCATGAACAACACCTCGTATGCATCTTGCATGCATGAACCCAAAAATCTCATTTGCATGTGTAAAAATTCAGAAAATGCACCTACATGCATAAACCCAGAAGTGATGAATGAATGAAGATAAAAGATGAACCTCCCTTATGGATGAATTACAAAAAAATATTGAATGAATCCCCACAAAACCCCATAAGAAGGCAAGACAACCCAAACAAAAGAAAACTGAAATTGCATTGGCTACTGGGTTCGATCGACCGAACTCAGGCTTCGGTCGACCGATAAGCCGTAGAGTCGACGCTCCATGCTCAGGGAGTCGACTCCTTTCAACCGGTCCCCATCCCTGGGAGGATCGGTAGACCGAACTGAATTTTTTGTCGACCGAACTCCCCATTTCAAAAAAAAGAGAGAAAAGAACAACAATAAAACACAAACAAAAACAACAAAAGATTAAAAAAAAGTAATAATAAAAAGGGGAAGATGAATCATGTAATTATGATAATGATACAAAAAAAGGAAGAAGAAGAAAAGAAAATGATAGTGAACATGAAAATAAAATGCCATCCTTAAGAGATTAACGGCGTTCGATCCCAGATTCCTTCCTCTTGACCCTTTGAATGGGGGATATTAACGTGGCCTTCATAAGTCACGCCTTGGCCCCGGGGATTCATCCCACCATGGCCATGGCATGATCTGGCACCGTGTCAATAATCCACTGAATTTAAATAGTTTCGGTCGGGATTTTACCAAATTCCTCCACTTCTTCAAATATTAAACGTGCCGTACCCTGGCATACATACGTCCCGATATTCCCTATGTATATTCGTGATGTTTTCAACCCGGATGCCCGTCCGAATATAAAATAGTCGATATACGACCGACACGATTTCAAATATCCTTTTGCACCCTAATATGGGGATTTTAATGCTCTTTAACATATCTTTCGCTCATTTCATAAAAATTATATTTTTAGGCCATGAGCCCCCTTATCTTGATGATTAATCAAAGGTTTTCCTCTCTCTGAGAGGATGTAATTAACGCCGTGACCTTTATGGCACGGCGGGTCTCCAGTCCCGACTCGATACCCATATTGGTCTGATTAATCAAGCGGTGCGCACCACTGACTCCGGACAACTCTAGTCTCGGAGCTTGAACATATTATCACTATGTGACTGGCACGCCCTCGCACTTAATAAACTAATGAAGATACAATGATACCAAATGATTTAAAGTGCGTCCAACAAGTTGGCACGCCCGGTGGAACTGGACCACCTTTCATCTTTTTGCCAAGATTTGGGACCTCATAGCCTCTTCTTAAAATTCTAACCCTTTCTCAATTTGAAATTACAGGGTTGAATTTCAACAAACGAGATGACAGTCACTTTTGGACCACTTGTGGTGGCCAGCCATGTCGAGCACTATGTAGTCTGAGGCGTGAGGCGACCAAGGGGTCGCCTCTTGCCTCAAACACCTAGGCGATGGCCCAGGCGTTTGAGGCCAAATTTTATTAAATATATATATTTAGTTCAAAAAATAAATTATATGTCTAAATATCACAAAAATGACTATATAAAGTCAACAAATTTCCTAAAGTTATTCAATCCTATGATTCAAATTATTATGACTCACTAAATTCACATAGAATTTAACAAACCAAATTACAACTATTAAGATACCAATAATGAAGAAACTAATAAATTCAGAAAACTGACGTAAAATAAATTCAGGTGAGTCAAAAGGTAATCTCTCACATTCTGAAAGAGAAGAAATTAAAAATAATAATAAATCTTACAAGTAGAGAGAGAGTGAGATAGATCACCATCAAAAACCAAGTTATATGTGTGTCTATGTGAGATAGAGATAGAGTGAGACCAACTGTGGTTAGAGTGAGGCGAGACAGGGCAAGGCAAAGCGACCAGGGGGTGCCTCGCCTCGCCTCAGCGCCTAGGCGAGCGCCTAGGCGCGCTTTTAACTACACAGGCCGAGCATGGCTACCTTGCTGTGCCGACCCGGTTCGGCAGCTTTCCTCCTGTTGTGGGCTTCCCCAACTTCTTGGGGGTAGCCTTCGTCGAACTCCTGAACGTTCAGGAGAACAACTCCGTCGCCGCTACGATGGCGACACCAAAGAAGACCGAAGCGGTGGGATGCTACGTCCACCACGCTCACCACCCGGCCTCAAGCAACAAGAAGCGCACCCTGGCTGCCAGGAGGGCGGCCAAGAAGAACACCGGCACATTGCGGAGCAGGCTTTCAACCTCGGGCAAGTCCATGCTCATTGGAGGCGTCTGAGTCTATCTGAATGGCCGACAGGCAAAGGTCACACCTGACAGGGTGATTTTCACAGTACCAGTACACAACTCCTTCCAGGAATTAGCCCAAAGTAAGACGGACCGCTTCGAGTCCAAATCAAAGGGGGGATTGGCCCCTAAGCCAATCATATTCAAACATATTTGGGTGCCCAAGCAGGAGCGGGCCCTGGCTCCAAGAAAAGAAGAAGAACGGGAAGAGAAGACCAAGATGCCTGCCCAGGCGTCTCACAAATCAACCCTCTGAGCCTATGGTCTGCGGGCTAGCACTCACTCATATGATGTCGGGAGAGTCATCCAAAGAAGCCGACAGCTCTAGATATTCACTTGCAATATGGCCGGGGTGACCGGCGCTGTGGGGCTTCGCCCGCAAATCATGATGGGGCGGCACAAGCCCGTACTGAAGAAATAAATGCAGATCTGGTCACAATGACTGTGAACGTGATCACTGATGAAGATGATGGCGAAAGACCACCACCTTCTCCGAATGCTCCAGTGGAAGGGGGAGGTCAGGCTCCTAGCTCCTCCACACCTGATCCAGCTATTATGATGATGCTGCTCCAAGAATATAGAAAAGAGATCAAAGTGCTGAAGAGGCAGCTCAGCGAGCTGGGCGTGCATGCTTCAACTGCAAGACAGGACATGCTCCCTCCTGAAGCCTCACAGTGAGGCGCAGCTGAATTGGAGGCTCTGCCTTAGATAACGGCCTCTCAGCCAGCTTTCAACTACACTGGGGGCATGACCCCGCAACTTACTCCTCAACCCCAAGGGCCTGCTACCATACCTCAAGCAGCAGTGGCGGCGACGCCACTGATGCAGCAAGCTCAACCCTACCCAAGTCCGGTCGGCCCAGTGATGGTGAATAAGCTGGTGATTGAACAAATGATCGAGAAGAAGTTGGCCAACATAGGCCATGATGATTATGCTGCTTTTAATGCATACAAGGTACCTTACCCTGTCCATCACGCTGCCAAGAGATTACCTCTGGGCACCAACAAACCACCGAAGTTCGATAAATTCAACGGACAAGGTTCGCTGAAGGAGCACATAGCCTATTACATCAACGTGATGGGCGATCTGGCGACCGACGAGTCCTACTTGCTCAAGTTCTTCGGGTCCTCCCTCACAGGACTCGCTTTTGAATGGTATTCGAACTTACCAACTGGATCCATCAATGATTGGCTAGACATGCAGTGGCAATTCCGAGAACGATTCCACGTCACTGAAAGATCAGTGACCGTGGCCGAGCTATATTGTAATATCCCGGACCTTTCGGATCCTTCTTCGTGGGTCTCGGATCTGGTTTTCGGAGCGTCCGGCTCTGTTGTGTTTGAAATTTCGTTTCGGACATCTTTCATGTTTGGATCGGCGCGATCCGGAGTCATTTCGGAGGCCCGGAGGCATTCCGCGGCTTTTCCGCGTGTGTTTCCGATTCCCGGTGTGTGTTTCGGCTCTTTCTTCGGAAGCTCGCTGCGGGCGAACCGGGCGGTTCACCTGGGCATGAGTGGTATCGTCGCGATCGGTGCGTTTCGAGGATTCCGGAAATGTATTTTTCTATTTTTTGGTATTTTTTTGAAAAATCAGATTTTCTATATATTCCTATTTCTTTTCTTTTTCTTTTCCTCTTTCTCTTTCTTCTTCTTCTTCCTCCTTCCTTCCCAAACCGTGGCCGCCCTCCTCTCTCCCTCTCTCTCCCATTCGGACGCGGTGAGCCCCTCCCCGGCTGTGGACGGCGGCAGGGCGACGGCGCGGACGCGTGGGTGGCGGCGAGGCGAGCTCGTGGGCGTGCGGCAAGCGTGGGAAGCGTGGGGAGGCGAGGTTTCTAAAAGCGTTCTTCGTGGTTTGTGGACGATCCGGCGGAGCATTCGCTCCATTGAGGTAGGGTGACGTTTCTTAGCCTCTTGCCGTTCGTTTCCGTGATTTGTAGGCCGCGGGGAGGCCGAGAGAGGCTTGTTTGAGCGGGTTTGGGGTTTTCTATGATTTGGGGAGAGCTCGCCCGATCTATGGTTTTAGCCCGCTATTTCATGTTTTGGTGGCTTAGAAGCATGCTAGGGGTCCTTAGGGGTCATTCCCCTTGATTTCCCCCTCTCCGGTGGAGGCATGGGGGCGTGGTTGGAGTTTTTAGGCGTTTTCGCCGTTTTCGGGCGTGGACTGAGAACGCGCTATACTCCAGTAGCGCGTTCTTGATGGTCGCGCTGCCCCGATGGGGCGCGTTCATCGGAGAAGATGAATAGTAGGGCGGTTCTGGTCGCGCTAGGGGTCCCTAGCGCGATCTGCCTTGTCGCGCTAGGGGTCCCTAGCGTGACCTGCCTTGTCGCGCTAGGAGGCCCTAGCGCGATCTTCCCTGTCGCGCTAGGGGGTCCTAGTGCGTTCTTCCTTGTCGCGCTAGGGGTTCCTAACGCGATCTGTCCTGTTGTCGGGTGTTCCTCTTGGGCCGTGTGTGTGTCCTGGACACCCCGTGGAGTTCCGGGACCGTGTCTTTGGGTGTCCGAAGTTCCGTTTGCCTTGGTCATGCGTTTGGCTGTGGGCGGTGCGTCCGTTTCTTCTCCGACCGTGGTCACCGTGCGATGGTGATGGTACGTGGGATGGCCCCGTACTTCGTCAGGTTCGGACGTTATTTTCCGTGGTCTTGAGAGTCTACTCCTTCAGTGACCCTCCACTAGTCGTAGCCCACCAGTATGAGGTGCTGGTCTCACCTGGGAGTGGTGTACGGGCATTCACCTTTGAGACGGTTTGTGGACCGGTTACCGTAGGCCCCTCGTCGGTAGCCAGAGTCCGGCTACGGGGGAAAACCGGTCAGAGGACCAGACCTAGTGACGCAAGGTCTGTGTGTGCACACGTGGTTGGGGGCGGTTGGACCCACGTCGATGGGCGTGACCCCAACTAGTTACTTGTTTGTGGTTACTTGTGCGGTGTCTGCGCCTCGGGTAGGACCCACCACGTCAGGCGGTTCACCTGCGGCGCGGTGTAAGACGTCAGGGGACGCTACCGGCTGTGCTTCTAGTGGGTGGTACTCCTGTCGAGTACGGAGTGACAGACTGTCAGTCGTGTGTTTCCGACCTTCGGGTTTTGCGGTTCGACCGTTGAGTTTCGATCTCGTACCGTGGCACGTGTGTCGGTTTGCGTGCTGTAGGGCCTGGTTCTGTAGAGTACAGGGCTTTCCTTTCCGAGGTACTTTCCTACCGCTAGTGTAGTGGTTTCTCGTTTTACGAGGTAGGGTTCGAGTGATCCCTACTGAGTCTTGTTCCGAGACTCATTCCCTGCGTATTTTCACCGTGTTTCAGGTGAGGCGCCACCTTCGGGGAGCGCGTCAGGAGTGCAGCGTGGTGCGGGTGCCCAGAGGTAGTGCTAGAGGTCAGAGCCGGGGTATGCCCCGTGTAGCTGTACTTTTCTTTCTTGTCACTGTACTAGTCGTGGACTACTGTTGTTGTTATTTGATTGTGGACCATGTAAAATGTTAATTTATTTCCTGCTTAATATTATAACTGTTTAATTTCTACGATTATTTGTGATACTTGTGTAGTCTCCACACCATCCTTTTAACCCTTCTGAGTCTTCAGACTCGTGGGTGGCGGTGCGAGTCTCGGGTTATCGGGCCTTCCCGGTAATCGGATTCTCGGGTCGTTACAGCTGGTATCAGAGCGCGGTTGTGGAATTACATGAGAATCATAGGTAATTGTAGTGGTCCACTAGTCCACAGCGATGATGTACAGGTGACGCTGGCATTGGGCACCGCGTGTTTATTTTGACCTTGCCGTCTCTGTGTTTTCTATCTTGTGCTTCAGGAGCGAGGATGGCACCGAGGAGGAGCTCTCGCTCTCAGCAGGGGCAGTCGCCTGGAGGTCAGGAGATCCAGCAGGGGGTCCAGGGGGACCAGGAGGAGCATAGCAGAGCGCCACTGGGAGCTACCGAGGCCGCGGCTACTGCGAGGGTTCCGGGGGCCGAGGATTTCTTCCGTGGCATGTACCAGCTTATGTCTCAGCAGTTCGACGGAGAGGCTGGTGAGGGCTTTTCTGCTAGGGGTGGGCCAGGCCGAGCAGTGAGGGACTTTCTGCAGTTCCATCCACCTTATTTCAGCGGCCAGGCAGACCCTGATGCGGCTCGCGATTGGCTTGATGAGATGGAGCGGGTGTTCAGTTCTGCAAGGAGTGCTGCTGAGGACAGAGTTGTGTTGGCCTACAACTAGTTACAAGGTACGGCTCGGAGGTGGTGGTCTTCCGAGTGGAAGACGTCCTTTCAGCTTCGTCCACTTGAGCAGATCGAGTGGGATGACTTCGTTAGTGCTTTCGAGCGTACGTACTGTCCAGATATTGTTGCCACGCAGCGGATGCGGGAGTTTCTGGAGCTGGTGCAGGGCGACATGTCCGTGTTGCAGTACAGGGCCCGATTTGTCGAGCTGGGTCGGTATGCACCTCACATCATGGAGCATGAGAGAGTGAGGACCACGCAGTTTGTACAGGGCTTGAGGCTGGAGCTGAGGCACCATCTGATCGCGAATGGGGCCACTGATCTAGAGACAGCGTCTCGCGTTGCGGTTTCTTTGGAGATGGATATGCAGAGGACCCGAGGACCGATCAGCCAGGGACAGTCTTTGTCAGGTCGCAGCCATCAGTCGGTTACCCAGCAGCAGGGTTTCTTTCAGTCTGCGTCGGGTGGTTCAGGAGTACCGGCATCGGCAGCTTCGGTGACAGGATCTGCGTCCTTCGGCTCGAAGGTCAAGAAGTTCTTGAAGAAGAGTTTCCGTAAGAAGCACAAGGATCAGGGGCAGGCTTCATCGGGCAGTGTACAGCAGCCGATTCCTTTGCAGCGTCAGGGATCAGTGGGTGGATCGCGAGGACCTTGTCCACGGTGTGGTGGGACCCACCCAGGCAGGCAGTGCACGGCTCCGATCATCTATTTTCGGTGTGACCAGCCAGGGCATATGGCGCGTGACTGTCCTCAGAGACCGCCGCAGCAGCAGTTTCCTCAGCAGCAGCAGGTTCCCCAGCAGCAGAGGCAGCAGCAGCAGCAGCAGGGACAGTATCCGCCGCTACCCAGGTCAGCCAGCGTGGGAGGCAGGCAGAGGGCTCGAGGCCAGATCACGCACATGACCAGGGCAGAGGCAGTGGCGTCGCAGCTCGTGGAAGGTACCGTTCAGATTTTGGGTTGTGCGGCTCGGGTTTTGTTCGACTCTGGCGCGTCTCATTCGTTTATTTCGGAGGATTTTGCGTCGAGCGTCGAGGAGCCGGTGACCCAGTTGTCCTGTGATTTGGCAGTGGAGTTACCTTCGGGTGACTTTATGATCACTCCGTATTGCTTCGATCAGGTTCCGATTTGGATCGATGGGCGGAGTATGCCAGGCAGGTTGTATGCGTTGCAGCTTCGGGATTACGATGTGATTCTAGGCATGGATTGGCTCGAGACTCATGGAGCGGTGGTGGATTGTGGGATGAAGAGGGTCTACTTCCAGCATCCGAGCAAGCGGACCTTCTATTTCCAAGGTATCCGTTCCACCTCTTCTCGATTCCTTATCTCTGCTATTCGAGCCCGTCGATTGCTTGATTCTGGTTGTCAGGGTTTTCTCGCGTCCGTGGTGGTGTCTGAACGGATGGAACCGAGTGTCGAGGACATTCCGGTGGTGTGCGAGTTCCCCGACGTTTTTCCCGAGGAATTGCCTGGATTACCTCCCCAGCGGGAGATCGATTTTGTGATCGAGGTTGTGCCTGGTACGGGACCTTTGGCGAAGGCTCCCTACCGTATGGCCCCCGCTGAGTTGAGGGAGTTGAGGGCGCAGTTGCAGGAACTGTTGGCCAAGGGGTATATTCGTCCTAGCTTTTCCCCTTGGGGTGCGCCCGTGTTGTTTGTGAAGAAGAAGGACGGTAGTCTGCGGCTGTGCATTGACTATCGGCAGCTGAATGAAGTGACCATTAAGAACAAGTATCCGTTGCCGCGGATTGATGACTTGTTCGACCAGCTTCAGTCCGCGCGAGTGTTCTCGCGGATTGATTTGCGGTCAGGTTACTATCAGCTGAGAATTCGCGAGTCCGATGTGGAGAAGACTGCGTTCAGTACGAGGTACGGGCATTATGAGTTTTTGGTGATGCCGTTCGGGCTCACCAATGCCCCAGCAGCCTTCATGGACTTGATGCAGAGGGTGTTTCATCCGTATTTGGACCAGTTCGTGGTCATCTTCGTGGACGACATCCTTGTCTATTCGCAGTCTGCTGAGGAGCACGCGTACCATTTGGGTGTGGTGCTGCAGACGTTGCGAGGTCACCAGTTGTATGCGAAGCTCAGCAAGTGCGAGTTTTGGCTCAGCGAGGTGCACTTTCTGGGGCACGTGATTTCTGGTGATGGCATTTCCGTGGACCCCGCCAAGGTCGAGGCAGTAATGCAGTGGCCGAGGCCGAGGTCGGTGACGGAGATCCGGAGTTTCTTGGGGCTTGCGGGTTATTATCGCCGGTTTATCCAGGATTTTTCTCGCATTGCGACCCCGATGACTAGACTCACGCGGAAGGATGTGCCTTTCGTCTGGTCTGAGGAGTGTGAGCAGAGCTTCAGGGAACTGAAGAGATTGCTCACCTCGGCTCCGGTGTTGGTTTTACCTTCTGGATCGGGAGGTTTCGTGGTGTGTACAGATGCTTCCGGCGTTGGATTGGGTGCTGTTTTGATGCAGCATGGTAGAGTGGTGGCTTATGCATCTCGGCAGCTAAAGTCCCACGAGGAAAACTACCCTACCCATGACCTTGAGTTGGCGGCGGTGATCTTCGCGCTGAAGATCTGGAGGCATTATCTGTACGGTGAGAAGTTCGAGGTGTTCACTGACCATCAGAGTTTGAGGTATGTGTTCTCGCAAAAGGACCTGAACCTCAGGCAAAGGCGTTGGATGGAGTTCATGAAGGACTATGACTTCACCCTGTCTTATCAGCCGGGCAGGATGAATGTCGTCGCCGATGCCTTAAGTCGGAAGGTTGCGGTCAGTGCCTTGATGTTGAGGAAGTGGAGGCTCTGGGAACAAGTGCCCGAAATATCTTTCAGGCTCAAGATTCCCCAGGAGCCAGGGTTGGCGGTGCTTGCGAGTCTGACTGTCACTCCTGCTATCCGTCGTCAGGTGACAGAGGCTCAGCATGCGGACCCTGAGTTACCCCGGATTCTTGCGATGGCTGACGTGGAGCTCGGCGAGGACGGTGCTGCGAGGTTTCGTGACAGGTTGTACGTCCCAGCGGAGGAGCAGATTTGTCGTGCGGTGCTGCGCGAGGCTCATGGGAGCAGGTACACCGTACACCCGGGTGCGACGAAGATGTATCGGAACTTGCGGAGGCAGTTCTGGTGGCCTGGCATGAAGAGAGATGTTGCCGAATTTGTGGCCAGGTGCCTGATCTGTCAGCAGGTGAAGGCGGAGCATCAGCGACCAGGCGGTACTCTCCAACCCTTGGATGTTCCTGCTTGGAAGTGGGACCATGTGACCACGGATTTTGTGGTGGGGTTGCCGAGGACCCCGACTGGGCAGGACAGTATCTGGTTGCTGGTGGATCGGCTGACGAAGGTGACGCGGCTGTTGCCGGTCAAAGTCAGCTGGAGCGTGTCCAAGTTGGCTCGTCTTTATGTGGAGCGGATCGTGCCGTTGCATGGGATTCCTATTTCGATCGTGTCGGATCGGGATCCACGCTTCACTTCTGGATTCTGGAGGAGTTTCCAGCGAGCTCTTGGCACGGAGTTGGCTTTTAGCTCGGCGTATCATCCTCAGTCAGATGGTCAGTCTGAGAGGACCATTCAGACTTTGGAGGACATGCTGAGATCTTGCTGCCTGGAGTGGCAGGGGAGTTGGATTCATCACCTACCGTTGGTGGAGTTTGCCTATAACAACAGCTATCATTCGAGCATCGGCATGGCTCCCTATGAGGCTTTGTACGGGCGTCCTTGTCGGACTCCACTCGATTGGTTCGAGGTGGGTGAGCGTGTTTTGGCGGGACCGGAATTGGTGCAGCAGTGTGTGGATGTCGTGCACCTGGTTCGTCAGAACATGTTGGCGGCCCAGAGTCGGCAGAAGAGCTATGCTGACCGTAGGAGGCAGCCCCTCGAGTTCGCCGTGGGCGATCATGTGTTCTTGAGAGTTTCTCCGATGAAGGGGGTGATGCGTTTTGGACGGCGTGGGAAGCTGAGTCCCCGCTATATTGGTCCTTTCGCGATTGTGGAGCGCATCGGTGAGGTTGCTTACCGGTTGCAGTTACCTCCTGAGTTGGCGTCGGTGCATGACGTGTTTCACGTCTCGATGTTGCGGAAGTATATGCCCGATGACTCTCATGTGCTCGAGTTTTCCGTTTGGCCTGAGGTGACTCCAGATCTTTCTCTCCCAGAGTTTCCGATCCGCGTGGAGGATAGGCGAGAGCAGCGCCTGCGGAACAAGGTCATTCCCTTGGTGAAGGTCGTGTGGCAGCGACACTCTGGTGGTGAGGCTTCGTGGGAACGTGAGGACGAGATGCGTCAGCAGTTCCCGTATCTGTTTGAGTGAGTCTTCCTCTTCTTTCCCCTTTGGTTGTTCTCAATTTCGAGGATGAAATTCCTTAAGGGGGGAGGGCTGTAATATCCCGGACCTTTTGGATCCTTCTTCGTGGGTCCCGGATCTAGTTTTCGGAGCGTCCTACTCTGTTGTGTCCGAAATTTTGTTTCGGACATCTTTCGTGTTCGGATCGGCGCGATCCGGAGTCATTTCGGAGGCCCGGAGGCATTCCGCGGCTTTTCCGCGTGTATTTTCTGATTCCCGGTATGTGTTTCGGCTCTTTCTTCGGAAGCTCGCTGCGGGCGAACCGGGCGGTTCACCCGGGCACGAGTGGTACCGTCGCGATCGGTGCGTTCCGAGGATTCCGGAATTGTATTTTTCTATTTTTCGGTATTTTTCTTAAAAATCAGATTTTCTATATATTCCTATTTCTTTTCTCTTTCTTTTCCTCTTTCTCTTTCTTCTTCTTCTTCCTCCTTCCTTCCCCAACCGTGGCCGCCCTCCTCTCTCCCTCTCTCTCCCATTCCGGTGAGCCCCTCCCCGGCTGTGGATGGCGGCAGGACGACGGCGCGGACGCGTGGGTGGCGGCGAGGCGAGCTCGTGGGCGTGCGGCAAGCGTGGGAAGCGTGGGGAGGCGAGGTTTCTAAAAGCGTTCTTCGTGGTTTGTGGACGATCCGGCGGAGCATTCGCTCCATTGAGGTAGGGTGACGTTCCTTAGCCTCTTGCCGTTCGTTTCCGTGATTTGTAGGCCGCGGGGAGGCCGAGAGAGGCTTGTTTGAGCGGGTTTGGGGTTTTCCATGACTTGGGGAGAGCTCGCCCGATCTATGGTTTTAGCCCGCTATTTCATGTTTTGGTGGCTTAGAAGCATGCTAGGGGTCCTTAGGGGTCATTCCCCTTGATTTCCCCCTCTCCGGTGGAGGCATGGGGGTGTGGTTGGAGTTTTTAGGCATTTCCGCCGTTTTCGGGCGCGGACTGAGAACGCGCTATACTCCAGTAGCGCGTTCTTGATGGTCGCGTTACCCCGATGGGGCGCGTTCATCGGAGAAGATGAACAGTAGGGCGGTTCTGGTCGCGCTAGGGGTCCCTAGCGCGATCTGCCTTGTCGCGCTGGGGGTCCCTAGCGTGACCTGCCTTGTCGCGCTAGGAGGCCCTAGCGTGATCTTCCCTGTCGCGCTAGGGGGTCCTAGCGCGTTCTTCCTTGTCGCGCTAGGGGTCCCTAGCGCGATCTGTCCTGTTGTCGGGTGTTCCTCTTGGGCCGTGTGTGTGTCCTGGACACCCCGTGGAGTTCCGGGACCGTGTCTTTGGGTGTCCGGAGTTCCGTTTGCCTTGGTCATGCGTTTGGCTATGGGCGGTGCATCCGTTTCTTCTCCGACCGTGGTCACCATGCGATGGTGATGGTACGTGGGATGGCCCCGTACTTCGTCAGGTTCGGACGTTGTTTTCCGTGGTCTTGAGAGTCTACTCCTTCAGTGACCCTCCACTAGTCGTAGCCCACCAGTACGAGGTGCTGGTCTCACCTGGGAGTGGTGTACGGGCATTCACCTTTGAGACGGTTTGTGGACCGGTTACCGTAGGCCCCTCGTCGGTAGCCAGAGTCCGGCTACGGGGGAAAACCGGTCAGAGGACCAGACCTAGTGACGCAAGGTCTGTGTGTGCACACGTGGTTGGGGGCGGTTGGACCCACGTCGACGGGCGTGCCCCAGCTAGTTACTTGTTTGTGGTTACTTGTGCGGTGTCTGCGCCTCGGGTAGGACCTACCACGTCAGGCGGTTCACCTGCGGCGCGGTGTAAGACGTCAGGGGACGCTATCGGCTGTGCTTCTAGTGGGTGGTACTCCTGTCGAGTACGGAGTGACAGACTGTCAGTCGTGTGTTTCCGACCTTCGGGTTTTGCGGTTCGACCGTTGAGTTTCAGTCTCGTACCGTAGCACGTGTGTCGGTTTGCGTGCTGTAGGGCCTGGTTCTGTAGAGTACAGGGCTTTCCTTTCTGAGGTACTTTCCTACCGCTACTGTAGTGGTTTCTCATTTTACGAGGTAGGGTTCGAGTGATCCCTACTGAGTCTTGTTCCGAGACTCATTCCCTGTGTGTTTTCACCGTGTTTCAGGTGAGGCGCCACCTTCGGGGAGCGCGTCAGGAGTGCAGCGTTGTGCGGGTGCCCAGAGGTAGTGCCAGAGGTCAGAGCTGGGGTATGTCCCGTGTAGCTATACTTTTCTTTCTTGTCACTGTACTAGTCGTGGACTACTGTTGTTGTTATTTCATTGTGGACCATGTAAAATGTTAATTTATTTCCTGCTTAATATTATAACTGTTTAATTTCTGCGATTATTTGTGATACTTGTGTAGTCTCCACACCATCCTTTTAACCCTTCCGAGTCTTCGGGCTCGTGGGTGGCAGTGCGAGTCTCGGGTTATCGGGCCTTCCCGGTAATCGGATTCTCGGGTCGTTACATATATGCTTCCAAGCAGAAGAATGGTGAAACTGCTTTGGAATATATCAAAAGATGACGAAACCTCAGCATGAGGTGCAGGTGCCCGCCACACCAGGAAGATGCCGTGCAAATTTGTAAGTAGAACCTGAAGCGGGGAATCCTCGGGTAGATGATCGGTATTGAAATCAGGTCATTCGACCGGTTGAACAACGTGGTGGTGGAGATTGAAGCCTCCCTCTCCAGTCACTCCTCTGCTCTTGCTGCCACAAGCCAAAAAGCCAAACCAACTGATAGGCGTCCCGTGCCCGAAGAAGTTCACACCATTGACTTCAAGGCCTTCAAGTAGCTAAAAGATAAAGAAAAGGGGGTTGCCAACCCTCCCCTTGCTGAGCCCGATGAACAACAAGAAGACCCGTCCCTGCGGACCAAAATTAAGAAGCTCTATTCTTTCCCCAAGGGAGAACCCCGGCCCTGTTCGAATGGGCCACTAAATACAACAAGATTACTCTTCCGGAGCCGAAGAGACCGGGAGACGCTAGAAGAAAAGATGATCCCCACTTTTGCCCGTATCACTAAATGATCGGGCATTCCATTGAAGATTGCTACCCATTCAAGGATGCTATTGAAAGGCTGATCAAGAAAGGGGAGCTCCAAATGGGCGAAGACAAAGTGGATCCTCCACGCGCTCACAAACTCCCTGATCTGAAGAGAGCTGTCAACATGATATTGATATATCGTCAGTCACCCGAAGAGGTGCCCGAAGCTCATGCTATTGAAGAAAGAGATGAAGAAAAATGCCCCGCGCCCATAAGCGCGGATCAAGCTAAAATTGCTACTTCTCATCATCATGCTAATCAGTCTCCGGAGAACTAGGGGCACTTTCCACCGCCTAATGAAGAGGCGTACTGTTATACCCCTCCCCCATCCGAGGGCGTGGGGGTAGAAATTTCAACTGCTGAGGGACGAAACGCATCCGGAAATGATGATAGGATGCCACTGGTCCCACCCAAAGTCAAGACGGGAAGCAGCATGCCCAGCTCTTATCAATCTGATCTTGCCCTGGTGGCAAAGCTATACCAAAACCTCCAAGAAGGAAAAGTGCTGAGAAGAGAATTAAGCAGAATGGGTTTATACCTAGCTACACTCGGGCGGGCAGGACCCTCATCCGAAGCTCCGCAGGGCAATACTGAGCTACTTGAAGCCTCACCGGCACCGAAAATACCCCGAATGACGCATGACCAGACAGGGGGCACCCTCCCTCACCAGCTACAGCACTCGCCCTCGGCGCATCCCTCAACTTCTCGGGCACGCCAGGAGGTAATTATTACGCCTCAGGCAATCCCACCAATAAACCCGCTTCTATAATCAGTCGGCTTGTGTCCGAACCTGACTGCCCCGCCAGCAATGAACAAGCTAAAAATGCAACAAACCGCTGAAACGAAGCCAGCCGAGGGAGAAGTCACCGCGGCACAACTATATCTGACCGAGCAAAAGGATGATGAGTCCTATGCGGTCTACATCCAACGATGGAGAAATCTCAGTGCAAGGTGCAGACACCCGCCCGGCCCCAGGGATGCTATACAAATGTGCAAATGTAGAATGAAGACGCACAACCCGCTAAAGGAAATTGGCGTCGAAGTCAAGTCCTTCGATCACTTGAATGATCTGACAACTAATGTTGAAGCCCTTTTGGCAAAGCACTACCCGGCTACTGCTACCCCGATTCAAAGGAATAAACTAGCTAGTGGACGGTCGGCGCAAGAAGAAATGCACGCTGCTGATTTTGAAACTTTCAAGTAGAGAATCAATGAATCAAAGGAGGCGGCTGGCCATTCTGCCGCCAAGCCCGCTGAGCAGAAATCCTCACTAAGATGAAGAATGAAGAAGCCATATTCCTTTCCGAAGGACAAAACTCAGGCGCTGTTTGAGTGGGCCCGTGAATACGACAAGGTCATCCTCCCGGAACCCAAAAGGCCAAATGATGCCAGATGGAAAGATGATCCTCAGTTCTATCCCTATCACTGACAGAGGGGGCACTCTATTGAGAACTGCTACGTATTTAAGGATATCATCGAAGGCCTGATTCAGAAAGGCGAATTACGAATGGGTGAACACAAGGTGGACCCACCTTGCCTGTACCAATTTCTCGTCTTTAAGACGTCAGCCAACACGGCCTCGCTGTACAGCTGAAGCAACACTTATGCTAAAGGGTATTTCAGGCCCAATAAGCTACGGTGAGAAGCCAAAGAAAAATTCAAGATGCAGATGGTGCTCCGCTCTAGGGGCAAATGCTGAAAACAAAAGGAGAAAGAAAAGCTGAAGATAAAATAAGAGCATGTCGTCGTATAGTGCAGAGGTTCTATCCTTCGGCTTAGCCGTCTGGGCCAAAGCCTGCTTCCATGTATATGTTAGATATCCTACCCTTCGGCTTGGCCATTACGGCCAAAGCCCACTTTTATATGTTTCATCCTGCAGCTTAGCCATTCTGGCCAAAGCCCGCTCTCATGTATCTCAGATATACTATCTTTCGGTTCAGCCATCTCGGCCAAAACCCGCTTTTATATATATCAAATATCCCATCTTTCGGCTCGGCCATCTTGGCCAAAGCCCACTTTCACATATTCAAGATATCCTACCTCTCGGCTTGGCCATTACCGCCAAAGCCCGTTATCGGGACCAAGCCATCCGTCCCACCGTAGTAACAAATACGACTCGATGGCTTAGACCCTCGGTCGAAGCCTGCTTTCCAATTTTGGCTTTCATAGCCTGCTTCCAACATCTTTTTGGGCTTTATAGCCTACTTTCAAAAACCCTTTGGCTCTTATAACCTACTCTCCCAAATTCCTTCGGCTTTTATAGCCTACTTTCCCTATACCCCTTTGGCTCTTATAGTCTACTTTCTCAATATTTTTTTGGCTTTTATACCCTGCTTTCCCAATATCCTTTGGCTCTTATAGCCTACTTTCCCAATATCCTTTGGCTTTTATAGCCTACTTTCCTAAAATCATTTGGTTGTTATAGCCTGCTTTCCCAATGTCCTTTGGCTTTTATAGCCTGCTTTCCCAATGTCCGTTGACTCTTATAGCCTGCTTTCCCAATTTCCTTTCGGTTTTACAACCCGCTCTCCCAATATCCTTTTGGGTTTTACAACCCGCTCTCCCAATCACCTTTGGGTTTCACAGGCCGCTCTCCCAATATCCTTTGGCTTTTATAGCCTACTTTCCCGCAGTCCTTTGGGTTTTACAACCTGCTTTTCCATTATCCTTTGGGTTTTACAACCTGCTTTCCCACTTTCTTCAGCTATCCTTTGGGTTTTACAACCTGCTTTCTCGCTCTCTTCAGCTATCCTTTGGATTTTACAACCTGCTTTCCCACTACCCTTTGGGCTTACACAGCCTGCTCTCCAGCTATCCTTTGAGTTTTACAACCTGCTTTCCCACTATCCTTTCGGTTTTACAACTGATGAGGGACGAAATACAAACCTATGGGAGATGCAAACCCGACTACTACTACGGCCAGCAACGGCGTGCACTATGGAGACATCACAGCTCGATGCCAAAGAGCTCTAGAAGAGAAGTATGTGTCCTCAACAGGAAACGCAAGCTCACAATCGTCCCAAGCGAGGAAAACGCGTGGATCCGCGTGGTTAATGAACTGGCAGAGTCAAGGGTGGTCAGTTCGCACTTGTGCTCGGATCGAGTCACGGGATGGGTCACGCACTCTCACTCACAGCGATGAATGGTATTGAGCGAGCTAGATTTCCTACCACTCGCACAAGCAGCGGCAGTAGATTGCATACGGAATAAGTAAATGCGAAGAGGAGAAGCGAAAATGTACCTCCACGCGTAGTGTGTGGGGAAGACAACCCGGTCAAGTAACGCGCCTCCCGGTACAAGTAAAGAAAAAAATAATTACAGACCCAAATTTGATGCCCACTCCACGTAGGGAGGTAAAATGCTACAAAAAGTGATCCGGGAGTGGTGTGCTTGGGTTGACGGGCAGCACGTCGGGGCTCTTCGGGGCGTAGGCAATCTGCTGATCCGGTCCGGTTCCGTTCAGATCTGCAGGACAGCAAGCGAGTGCGGCCAGTGGGACGGTGGCCTTCAGACGTCTTCTGATTGTGGCGGTTGTCTAGGACGTTGGCGGGGTGTCCCTTTTCGATCCCAGGGAGCGGCAATGGCCCGAGGTGCCGATGGGAGATCTAGAACGGGGATCTGTTTCGCAGCCCTGCAACTGGACAGATCTGCGCGACCCAGCGAAAATGGACGCCGCTGGCAGATCTGAGGTCGGATCGGAACGAAACCAGCGCCGTTGCGAAGGGCACTCGATGATCTACAACTTATAGGGATTTAAGATCCATCCACTAGACTAATTTTCCTGGTAAATCTCTACAACAGGGACCTCGTGCTGGCAGGGTCTGTTGGGCAGACTGTAATCGGTCTGATGATGGACATGGAAAGGGAGACAAACGGGGGATCTAGATCGTGGGGGTCGTGCACACCAAATTTAGTGACGTTATGGGGAGGTTTAGGGGGCAAGAAAAATTGGTATGCAGGGTTCTGTCACGTAGATCTGCACATAGGCAGACTGCACAAGGGGAAATGCAAGTGGTGGAACGGGGATCAAGCGGTGGTGGATCGGGGTGAAAATTGGACTGGAGATAGGGAAGAACGTGGGAAAGAGGTTGTCAAAATTTGGTGATGATCTGATGGTGGGATGGGGCGAACAAACCTTTTCTTTCATGCTCTGTCCTGCTGCACACAGTTCTGGACAGCAAGCTAAAAGGGGGCTCGTGGCGGCTCGATGGTGGCACGGATGGCGACGGCGGTGGAGGTGGCTGGACGTCACACCCAACGGACGTGGTAAGGATTGGGAATCGCTCCCAACGAAAGGGTATCTCACCCTAGAACTGCAACCGTCTTAGTTGCAAGGGGGGAGGAGGAAGAAGGGGATAGAGGGGGTGAGATAGGGGGCGCCCTTGGGCTTTGGCAATTTTGCAAAAAAATGATTTCTTCTCTATGTTAAAATTGTTACAAGGTACATTTTATATGAAACCCTAGACCTAGGACAAATGACCTTAACTACCCTTGGTTAATGGGAGAGGAAAGGGCAATATGGGGAGGGGAGAATTTTTAAAGCCCACATGGGGGGAGTAGGTGGGGGGTCGCCCCTTCCCTTGGTCAAGGTATGCAACCAACAATTGACCACATGTGTTGTATGGGCAGCAAGGGCGCATGATTCATGGGATGTGTTCTTCCTTTGGACAAAAAGTCCACAAGGGTGGCTTGGAAGGGGGGCGCCCTCTTCTTGGTCCTTCCATGGGCTTGAAAAGTCTTGGTCTTCCATGGGCCTTGAAAAGTCCAAATGGGCATGGAATGCCCAAGGGAGAGGGGGTGGCCCAATTGGGCCCCTTTGTGGCCTTGAGGCCCAATTCCTATCTAGACTCAAAATAGAAGAAAAACCCAATAACCTAGTGGTCAACCAAAAGGGCTTTGCCTAATTGGCCTTGCTAACCAAATTATGCCCAAACCCTTTAAACTAGGTCTTATTAACCCAATGGCTCATAAATGGCCTACATAAGAACCCCAATGGCTCATGGACAATGTACAAACTCAAAAAAAATCAGTCGCCATGCTCTGATGTCCCCATCAATTCTCCTCGAGTGGGAGAAGCTCGACCCCGTCTAGTAGGGGTCTCGATCACTCTTGTATATCTGCAGCAGATCTGAATCTATCCTCTGTAGCTCCGCCCGGGTGATCCGTATGTCATCGGATGCGGATCATCCCCTCCACCGCACCAAGTAGGATTGGTACGCTCCACTCCTGGTAGTCGTCACCTGCTCATCCAGTATGGATTATATCTGCTCACGTTGCTGAGGGAATAAGGCTGGTGGTGGACATTCAGGGGTGGGGTCACTCACAAGGGATGGAGATGGTTCAAAAGGCTCACTAGGAATCACCACTGAGCGACTAGATCCGAGACATTGAAAGTGGAGTTGATCCCATAATCTTCCGGCAAGTCTACAACGTACGCGTTAGATCCAAATAGCCTCACCACTCGAAAGGGATTGGCACTACGAGCTTACAATTTCTTCATGGTTTCAGAGGGAAACCGTTCAGGTCTGACCCTGATCACGACATATTCACCCTCTTAGAACTTACTTGGATGTCTATGAGCATCGGCTAACTCCTTACAGCGTGCATTGCTGGCCTTTTAGATGACGACTATGCAACTCCTAATATGTGCAACTCTCAATATGTTCAAAAAATGGCTCGAGTGACTCCGACACGCGGGCATGTAGGGATGATGAGACTAGTCCTATCGACTTCCTATCCCTACGACCTGCGACAAACTTGAATGGACTCGATTAAAATAAAATGACTCAGTAAACTCAGATACTAATGTATGAAGGGAGGGTGGTCCCGGACATCCGAATGTGGATTTAGGGTACATAGGACCTCTATCAACTTAGGGGGACTCTGGACATTCTAAAGTGGACCAGTCATGCACGAGCTCTTGAACACTATCAGTATACAATGGAGGACCCAGACACAAATGCAAAAATGCATGCATCACATTCTGTATGACGTGTCTCTTCCTAACCAAGACCCAGTGTGTAGGTGCATGGAAGGCTAGGGTTTGGTCAGACATAGCGGACCCGATGTGGGGCGGGGTAAGATGGTAGGATTCGTGGAGGGCTAGGAGGGAGACTTGTGAAGCTAGGGGTTCCCATGAGGAAGGATCAAAAGGATGAAGAAAGGTTAGGGACCCGGTCATGTAGCTCCTTTTCGGCCCCGGGTATAGGTCCCCTATGTAGGTCAGCTCTTCATCAACTGAGGGAATCAATGAGGTTGCTGACTCTTCGAGAGGTGTGGGCTTCCCTATGGAAGAGAAGGTGTCATGGGGTGGGGATGGGTTGAGCTCGTCAGGTAGAGGTAAGAACAACACGAGCTCACTAGTGTATAGACCCATGGTGCAAGCAGAAGTAATGGAATCCAAGGATGGGTAGATGAAGCTAATGCACCTGGGTGGATTGGGCCTAAGAGCCAACATGCCGGTCAACTTCACTTGCCAACCTAATCCCTCAAGAAGATCGTCGATGGTGTCCACGATGTAAAAGGATTGGAAGGTGGTGCGAAAAGAGGTGGTGGACACTACCTGTAATGCTGGCTCTATGGAAGGATAGCAAGGAATTATGACATCCAGAAATAAGCCTGCCCTTAACCAACTCGCTAGAGGTTCCCCAAGGACCAGATGGCCCTTAAGTGGCAAGAACAGCTCCGAATGGGGATCTAAGGATGATGGTGACACCTGATCGGAAGGAAAAGTAGGGGCAACTGGCTGAATATGGTCTATGGGCACGAGTGTCATAACATTGTGGAACGTGAACTCGCTGGACAAATGAGGAGGATGTAAAGTGCAGGTCCTCCGCTCCGGGTCAAAGGTCCCACTCCTTTCCTCGAGCCAAGATCCCCCTAGTATAATGCATGGACCCACTAGTGTTTTGATTTTGCACCATGCGCCATCGAAGTAAAGAATGGAACCGATCGTCTTTTGGAACTCTATAAAGGCTAAATTACCCTTGTGGACAATATCGCCAGTCTTGGAGAGGGACTCGACGATATCCGACAAGACACAATTATCCGACTCCATATAAATGAAATCGAGTTCTGTTGTCGATCCATTGGGTAGAGTGGCAATAGAAAGGATAGGATGCGGGATCGACCCATTCGTTGACATGTGGATCGGGTCATCCGGGGGTGAATCTGAAGGGGTGTGGCCCGGGGGGTCAGCCATGGGTGCAGGCTTCACCATCGGCGCAGGTAGGACACTGGCCTCTCTCCGGGTGGGCCTACATGGGCAACCCTCAAGACGGCCTTCCCGATCATCCATTCGGTCCCTAAAGGCGTGGAACATGTCAGCCAGAGATGACTCCGCAGAGGCATGACCCCAGGGTTCAGCCATAGGTGTAGGCTGAAGATCGGGCCTCTCCGGGTGGGTACTCAAGGGGCTATGGGAACATCGGCAGACTGACCTCGGATTGAACTAGGACCGAACGCGATTTGAAACTCGGACTGAGCTGACCCTAAACAGTGCAAATAAAGGAAAAGCGGACTCAAATATGACCCTAGACTCTAACCAATATCCAGTACGTGGCAGAGATAAGACCCGAAGATCCAACTCAACGCAAGGTTGTCACCTTCCCAATAGGTTTAACCTATCATTCTAGTAACACCTTTTAATATATCGGATACGGGGAAGATAGAATGCAACGCCTAATGCAAACGACTACCCTAGACTCAACCGTGCTCTGATACCATTTGATGCGGGATGAAATGCGAACCTATGGGAGATGCAAACCCGACTACTACGGCCAGCAACGACGTGCACTTTGGAGACACCACGGCTCGATGCCAAAGAGCTCTAGAAGAGGAGTATGTGTCCTCAACAAGAAACGCAAGCTTACAATCGTCCCAAGCGAGGAAAACGCGTGGATCCGCGCAGTTGAGGAACCGACAGAGTCAAGGGTGGTCAGTTCGCACTTGTGCTCGGATTGAGTCACGGGATGGGTCATGCACTCTCACTCACAACGGTGAATGGTATTGAGTGAGCTAGATTTCCTACCACTCACACAAGTAGCGGCAGTAGATTGCATACGGAATAAGCAAATGCGAAGAGGAGAAGCGAAAACGTACCTCCACGCGCAGTGCGTGGGGAAGACAACCCGACCAAGTAACGCGCCTCCCGGTACAAGTAAAAAAATAAATAATTACAGACCCAAATTTGATGCCCACTCCACGCAGGGAGGTAAAAGACTACAAAAAGTGATCCGGGAGTGGTGTGCTTGGGTTGACGAGCAGCACGTCGGGGCTCTTCCGGACGGAGGTGATCTGCTGGTCCGGTCCGATTCCGTTCAGATATGCAGGACAGCAAGCGCGTGCGGCTAGTGGGACGGTGGCCTCCGGACATCTTCTGATTGTGGTGGTTGGCTGGGACGTTGGCGGGGTGTCCCTTTTCGATCCCGGGGAGCGGCAATAGCTGGATCTCAGTCGAGGTGCTGACAGGAGATCTAGAACGGGGATCTATCCCGCAGCCCTGCAACTGGACAGATCTGCGCAACCCAGCGAAAACGATCGCTGCTGGCAGATCTGGGGTCGGATCGGAACGAAACCAGCACCGTTGCGAAGGCACTCGATGATCTACAACTTATAGGAATTTAAGATCCATCCAATATACCAATTTTCCTGGTAAATCTCTGCAATAGGGACCTCGTGATGGCAGGGTCTACTGGGCAGACTGTAACCGGTCTGATGATGGACATGGAAAGGGTGGCAAACAGGGGATCTGGATCGTGCGGTGAACATGGGTTAGAGAAGGGGATGTGGGGGTATGTGGATGCACTTTTGGTCGCTCATTATGTTTATTTGTTTAAGTCGATTTATTTGGTGGGTTTATTCATTTATTGAGTGCGTGGGCATGCTAGTCAAAAAGTGACAATTTATTCGGGCTTCGTGGAAGCCCATGGTGTGCTCGATCCGACTTCATCAGACGATTGTGTGGTTCGCGTCGGGACCAGATCCTGTCGTGCCATAAAGGTCACGACGTCATTTACATCCCCCATACGAGGGAAAACCCTTGATTAATTACCAAAATTAGGGGCCCTGCGGCCAAAAGGACTGATACTAACTGCGCGTGAAAGAAGCAGGAATAAATCACGCTAAGGTCCGCATCAGGATACGGGCCACGGGCTATGTTGGTCACTCATGGGCCCTTTTCATATTCGAACAAAAGTCCGTAATACAAAACGCGGTGGAAGCTGGGATAAATCCGCTCAAATGTCTGCCGAACGCGCGGCAATTTTAGTGATAAATCGGAGAAAATCCGGCGTGAGAAGTAGGTTCGGTCTAATCAGAATGTCGGCCCGAGACGAGGTCGGGTCGTGACCATGTCGGGATAACTCCCAAGACTCAGACCCGGCCTGCAAGGGCGACCCTGTTGTTCCTCTCATACCGGGTCACGGGGAGAGACGGGGCTGCAACGTGGATTATTACTACATTATATTTGTTATTACTGTTATTCTCATGATTTCGTTGCTTATTTTCCTTTTATGCATTTTTTGGGATGGGTTTATTGCTTCCTTCTGTTTATTGCCCGCGTTTTTCCTTTTATTTATTTATCGTAGCCTTTCATTATTATCATCACGATTGTCCTTACTATTACAATTTTTATCATTATTCCTCCTATCGTCGATGCCACTGCATTTTTTCCCTTTCTTATTTACACGTTTGAGACTTGGAGGAGTGTGCCGTTGAAGGGCTAAGGGGGTGTGCCGCTGAAGGGCCGCCAAGTGTGCCGCTGAAGGCACCCGAAGGGTGTACCGGGGAGAGGGACATAGGCGTGCCGCCGAAGGAAGAAGGGTGTGCCGCTGAAGGGACAGGAAGGTGTGCCGTTGGAGGGGCACGGGAGCGTGCCGGCCAAGGAGGCTGGAGGTGTGCCGGGGAAGAGGCATGGCCAGTGTATCGCTGAGGGGTTCAAGGAAGGTGTGTCGGGGAAGGCAGCAAGGGAGTGTGCCGTGGAAGGGTCCAAAAAGGGCATTGGCAGAGTGAACCGGCGAGGGCTGGAATAGGTGTATCGGTGAAGGTCCACTCCTCCTCCACCTATTTTAAGGCTTTTCTTTTCTTCTTTTCTTTGGTTTCTATGCAGTTTTATACAACTCTTTCTCTCTCTTCTCACAACCTTTTCTTTACAGATTGAGTATTTAATCCGCCTTGCCGCCATTTAGTCCGATCCTTCTCATGTTGTCCGCAGTGTCTTATTTTGGTCGGGGTGTTCTATCGCCGATCGCTCCATTCATTTGTTGCTTCCTTTTGCCTTTTCAACATGTTATTATTTCTAATGAAAATTCGGCAGCATCTCCCCTTGACCCGAGCGTAAGGGAGATAAAGGGAACGCGCCCACACGGAGTGGCGGAACCCGACAATTGGAGGTGGGCGCCCGAGAGCAGCAACACCTTTAATAAAGCCTCAGAAAATTGGAAAGCAGCGATGGATAAAGGGGAAGAAACCTCTAGAACTAATCAGGGGCGTGTGGGGCTAGGGAGGCCAAAGGTGTGTCGGTGAAGGCCATTAGGACCGTGCCGGGGAAGGCCCCAAAGGGGCGTACCGGTGAAGGGTCGCTGAAGGGTGTACCGGCGAGGGGCTGGGGAGGCTGCCCCGTGGTAGTGGTGCACCGGTGGGGGACTGAGCAAGGGAATGAAGGCTGAGGGTTGGCTAGGTGGGTTAGGGCTGAAGAAGGGAGGAAGGCTCAATATGGTGTTGGTGGTCGAGTGTTCAAAAGAAGAAGAGGGGCCTCTCCCTTCAGGCAAATGGATGAGGTTGAAGGTCAGGGATCCCATGAGAAGGGCCATGACAGAGGGGAAGAAGGGTCCCCACTGGGGGCCAAACCATCGGGAGGCGGAGAAAGAAGCGCCCAAACGCGCACATGGACCCGAACCAACAGAGACAATAGAAAGAAGACTCAAGAGAATGAGAGATTTTTCTTATTCATGGAAGACAAGGGGGCCGCAACTGGCCGTATACACCTCAAAACACCGGAATAGGAGATACAACGGTAGGAGGAAAAGGGAAAGAAAGGGGAGGAAGAAATGGGAGGGGCTGGGGTTGAGCAGGGGTGACGTCTCCTTGCCCTTCCCCACTCCCCCTATTACACCACATGCTCTCTCTCTCTCTCTCCCTTACTCTCTCTTCTGGGTGGTCGTCAGAGGGGAACCCCAAGGCGGATCTCTCTCTTCTTCTTCTTCTTCTTCTTCTTTTCCTTCTTCTTCTAGAAGCGATGGCTCTCTCCAGCAACGTGTGTGCGTATGCGTAGTCGTCTCTTCTCCCTTGTGCCCCCCTTTTGTTTGCCGGAAGATGAGGCTTTTTATACTCCCCACGGCGGAAGCCTTCGAACACGGTAGTCGGAGGCGGGAAGTGACTAGCCATGATGGAGTTTGACCTTCTCCGTCCTTGGTGGCAGAGGAGTAGCCTGCGTGGCCCAACCTCCGACCGACACCTCGGACAGCCCACTGCGCGCCAAGGATCTGTAGGGCATGGGCACGAGATCTTGTCTGCCGGACGTGCCGTTGAAATGCCCGAACGTCGTGCCGCTGGCGGGCTAAATAAGCGTGTCGCTGAGAGGGCCAAAAGGGCGTGCCGCTGGAAGACACGGCAAGCGTGCCGCTAAAGTGCCTAAAGGGCGTGCCGCTGAAGGGCCTGAGGGTGTGCCGCTGGGAGGCCGTTAGGGCGTGCCGCTAAAGGTGCCCAAGGGCGTGCCACTGAAGGCACTCAAGGGTGTGCAGCTGAAAGCCAACAGGGGCGTGCCGCTGAAAACCAACAGGGGCGTGCCGCTGGGGGGCCACCCAAGTGTGCCGCTGAAGGCCTTTGAGAATGTGCCGCTGAAGGGCCTGGGGCGTGCCGCTGAAGGGGCATGGGGTGTGCCGCTGAAAGGGCACGGGGGTGTGCCGCTGAAGGGGCTAAATGGACAGTTCCGAGCCCGTTGTGAGCGCGAGTTGTGGCCCATTTGATTTTCTTCAAGGCCCATGGATTGTAGGGCTCTTGGTGGTTGATTTATCTTCACTGTCGTGACTCCGGAGACGGCTTCACCGCAGTGTGTCTGTGTTCGGAGAGTCCGGATGCCCCCCTTCTCTGCAGTTTCTTTAGTTGAAGTTGTTAACGATGCTGGACTAGTTGGGACGTAAGGGCGTGCAATTTTGCACATCCACAGGGTCATGCACACCAATTTTGGTGGCGTTCTGAGGAGGTTTAGGGGGTGGGAAAAATTGGTATGTAGGGTTCTGTCACGTAGATCTGCACACAGGCAGATTGCACAAGGGGAAATGCAGGTGGTGGATCGGGGATCAAGCGGTGGTGGATCGGGGTGAAAATTGGACTGGAGATAGGGAAGAACATGGGGAAGAGGTTGTCAAAATTTGGTGATGATCTGATGGTGGGATGGGGCGAACATACATTTTCTTTCACACTCTGTCTTGTTGCACGTAGTTCTGGACAACAAGCTGAAAGGTGGCTCGTGGCGGCTCGATGGCGGCGCGGATGGCGGCGGCGATGGAGGTGGCTGAACGTCACACCCAGCGGAGGTGGTAAGGATTGGGAATCGCTCCCAACGAAAGGGTATCTCACCCTAGAACTACAACCGTCTCAGCTGCAAGGGGGGAGGAGGAAGAAGGGGATAGAGGGGGTGAGATAGGGGGCACCCTTGGGCTTTGGCAATTTTGCACAAAAATGATTTCTTCTCTATGTTAGAATTGTTGCAAGAGACATTATATATGAAACCCTAGACCTAGTACAAATGACCTTAACTACCCTTGGTTAATGGGAGAGGAAAGGGCAATATGGGGAGGGGAGAATTTTCAAAGCCCACATGGGGGGAGTAGGTAGGGGAGCGCCCCTTCCCTTGGTCAAGGTATGCAACCAACAATTGACCACATGTGTTGTATGGGCAGCAAGGGCACATGATTCATGGGATGTGTTCTTCCTTTGGACAAAAAGTCCACGAGGGTGGCTTGGAAGGGGGGGTGCCCTCTTCTTGGTCCTTCCATGGACTTGAAAAGTCTTGGTCTTCCATGGGCCTTGAAAAGTCCAAAGGAGCTTGGAATGCCCAAGGGAGAGCGGGTGGCCCAATTGGGCCCCTTTGTGGCTTTGAGGCCCAATTCCTATCTAGACTCAAAATAGAAGAAAAACCCAATAACCTAGTGGCCAGCCAAAAGGGTTTTGCCTAATGGGCCTTGCTAACCAAATGAGGCCCAAACCCTTTAAACTAGGCCTTATTAACTCGATGGCTCATAAATGGCCTACATAAGAGCCCAAATGGCTCATGGACAATGTACAAACTCAAAAAAAATTAGTCGACATGCTCTGATGTCCCCATCAACAACCTGCTTTTCAGCTATCATTTGGGTTTTACAACCTGCTTTCCCACTATCTTTTGGGTTTTACAACCTTCTTTCCCGCTATCCTTTAGGTTTTACAACTTGCTTTCCCGCTCTCCTTTGGGCTTACGCAGCCTGCTCTCCAGCTATCCTTGGGCTTACGTAGCCTACTCTCCCACTTTCCTTTGGCTTACACAGCCTGCTCCCCCGCTATACTTGGGCTTACACAGCCTGCTCTCCCACTATCCTTGGGCTTACGTATCCTGCTTTCCCGCTCTCATTGGGCTTACACAGCCTGCTCTCCTGCTATCCTTGGGCTTACGCAGCTTGCCCTCTCGATTTCAGCTTTGGAAAGCCTGCTCTCCCACGATCTTTTGGCTCTCACAGTCGGCTCTCCAATTTCCAGTCTGGGTTTCATCCGAAGCCTGCTCTCTTATCCTCCGCTTACACTTTCCGTCAAAACCTACTGCTCTATTCTTGGTCCTACCGGGATTCACCTCAATATAAAAAAAAAAAAAGGAAAACTCTGGAGTGCTCTTGATTTTGAACGTTTGTTTGCCCTGCTTGCATACTTGTTTATTATATATATTTATACACTTCTTTCGAACTTTCTAGGACAATACTTCCTTGATAAATAATGCTGCCCCAATTTCAGATATGTGTGCGTCATGACACATTCTAAGGGGAAACCAATTTTTAGTGGATGCATGCGTCAAGGGGAAGAGTTATAGCTATGTTGTTAGCGTAACTCACAAAATATATCCGAGGTAAAACTCCCACACTTTGCACACAATGTGATCAATGGTCTCTGACCACAAGGATCACAGAATTTCTTCCTAACACTCTTTGGATGCTCAAACCTCTACACTCACATGAAAGGTAATCGTGAGGAAAAAGTTACCTGCTCCCTTAAAAAAAAAATTGAATGAAATGAATGATGAAAAAGTGAAATGTGAATCTAAGTAGCCGAAAATCCCCACTGAAACAAATGAGGAAACTCGCGCAAAAATGGTGAAGCGTATTCCACAATAAAAATGCAATAAGGATGAATTGTAGTAGTCGGGAATCCACATTGAGACACATGAGGAAATTCACGTCAAATGGTGAAGTCCATAATTCAAAATAAACAAGGGGACTGTGTGAAGCTACCGAAAGTCGAAAGTCTGAAATGCATGTGTAGGCCCTAGAGTAATCCTCTAGTGTTGCTTGGAATGTCTGCACATCCCTATGTTTAGGGTTCGCCGCTCGTATGATTGCACTTTCACACCACGGAGAAGTTGCCTTGGATGTAGATTATGATTTAAACTATGCACATAAGCTATGCAATATCCTATTGATGAACGCACATCTCCTTTAGTTGTGCTTTGTGTGCCGCACTCTACCCGTGAGTCATAGGCGTTGTTCTTATCCTATCCCCGATAAAGGGGAGCTATGCTATATGTTTATCTTTGTGTGCTTGTGTCGATGGATGCTTGCATGCCCGAATAAAAGGGCAATAATGAAAAGAACACCAATAAAAATAAAACAAATGAATGAAAGCTCTCCTAATTTCGGCTCTCGCAGTCTGCTCTCCTAAAATTGGCTCTCGCATCCTACTCCCCCAATTCTGGCTCTTGCAGCCTACTCTCCAAATTTTGGCTCTCGTAGCATACTCTCCCGATTTCGGCTCTTAAAGCCTTCTTTCTCAGCTTCGGCTTCCATAGCCTACTCTCCAAATTTTGGCTCTCGCAGTCTACTCTCCCGATTTCGGCTCTCAAAGCCTTCTTTCTCAATTTCGACTCTTAAAACCTTCTTTCTCAACTTCGGCTCCTGCGGCCTACTCTTCAAATTCTGACTGTCACAGCCTACTCTCCCGATTTCGGCTCTTAAATCCTTCTCTCCCAATTTTGGCTCTCACAACCTACTCTCCCGATTTCGTCTCTCGAAGCCTTCTTTCTCAATTTTGGCTCTTAAAGCCTTCTTTCTCAACTTCGGCTCTTAAACCCTACTCTCCTAATCTTGGCTCTCGCTGGCCATCTTCTTAGTTTCGGCCCTTAAAGCCAACTCCATTAACTTTGGCTCTTAAAGCCTTCTCTCCCAATTTCGGCTCTCGTAGCCAACTCTCCGAATTTTGGCTCTTGCGGCCTACTCTCCAAATTTTGGTTCTCGTAGCCTGCTCTCCCGATTTCGACTCTTAAAGGGCTCTCCCAATTTCGACACTCGTAGCCAACTCTCCGAATTTCGGCTCTCGCTACCTACTCTCAAAATTTTGGCTCTCGTGGCCCGCTCTCCCAAAATTGGCTCTTGCGGCTTGCTCTCCCAAAATCAGCTCTCGTAGCCCGCTCTCCCATTATCCTTTGGCTCTCGCAGCCTGCACTCTCGAGTTCGGCTCTCAAAAGCCTACTTTTTCAATCTCAGTCGAAGCCCGCTCCTTGGTCATGACAAAGATGAAGGATACATACCTAAACGCTTTCAAACGGGCTGCACCCGTAGGGCCCGCTCCCGCGTCCCTCGTTCGCGACACCTGCGAGTGGGGGGCATTTGTTGACACTAAAAAAAAATAGGCCAAACCCAATACAAAAAATGCAATAGAAGAAAGAAGGTGAATGGGCCAAAGGAATGAGAGGCCCATGGACCAAATGCAATAGAAACAGGGCGCAAGGGGGCGTATGTGCAATAGAAGAAAGAAGGAGGGCCAAATGTAAAAGAAGGGATTTTTTTTTAAAAAAATGAAAATAGAAGGAAAATCGCGCCCTTGTGTCACACCCTCTCTTCCCGTGTGTTTCCTCTCACGAAGGGCATTGAATGCCCGCTGACAATGCGAAGTCTGCGCGCCTCCTTCTTCGACAGCGCACCGCGGGCATTTAATGCATGAAGGACCCTCTCCTCGCGTGGGCGACTCCGAGCGTGCCAGCACCACCGCAGCTGCCTGGCCTCCCTCACCTCACATGCTTCGCCGCTCCCCTTGCGAAGCAACCGCAACAAGAACATGCTTCAGCTAGCAGCAGAGCAGCAGCATCAGCCTATGCCGCGCCCCCCTTGCGAAGCAGCCGCAGCTCTACGAGCAAGGAGAATAGCAGCAGCGGCAGCATGGCTAGCAGTAGGGGCAGCAGCAGTAAAAGAATTTTGTGGAGGTGGCCCTCCGAACAAGGGGTTCCAGCCGCCTATATAAAGCCCACCATGGTGAAGCAAATTTCTTCTTCGGCTGGCAAGAAATTCCCCCGAGCTGAAGAGATAGGCTCCCCTTGGTGATCTGCAGGAAAGAAAGAGAGAGAGGAGAGGTGAGAGATGGGAGCAGGGAACTCCGGCCCCTGCTCCCCCCCCTTGTATCTTTTTTTTCTCTTAATGTAGCTCCCGTTCTTCCTCTGAAGTGAAATGAAAGAACCACTCCTCTCTGGGAGATTTTTTTTATGTCGTAACGCTTATGATGTTCAACATTTGATTTTCATGTTTCTCCTCTCCTTTGTTATATGAATGTTGTTTTCTTGAGGAGAAGGAGAATAAGCCCTGCAGGGAGGGTCCCAGTTCTATCCATCCTCATGGATAT
This sequence comes from Amorphophallus konjac, assembly GCA_022559845.1. Classification (NCBI taxonomy): domain Eukaryota; kingdom Viridiplantae; phylum Streptophyta; class Magnoliopsida; order Alismatales; family Araceae; genus Amorphophallus; species Amorphophallus konjac. Next base: position 98,605 of record JAHNEJ010002479.1, read on the forward strand.
GTTTCGAGATCCTTTTGCTCATCCGAGCTCCCCTAGGCTGCTCCCCAATTTTCTGACTTCCTCCCCGATTGATTTCAAAACCCCCCGTTTCTCTTCTAGAGTCTTGGTCACTATCGGATCTCCGGGGACTCGCTTCCTCATAGCATGGCCCCCAGACGATCTCCTTCAAAAGGGTGAATATTGATGGCCATGCAATGCGGCAATAATCTAGAACCATGTCTCGGGGTCGGGATCGTGGCATCTCTCGGGTTATTGGAGCCCCTCGAAGGCTAGTCCTCGGGGTGTTCGTGCCCGATTCGGATTGTAGGATGTTGCCGCTTCCGTGTGCATCCTCGGGTGTTGCCGCTTCCATACGCACCCTTCTTGTTTTGGGGCCGTCTCGGAGTTTCTTCGTGGACGCGTACCTAATTAAACCCCCCCGACGCTCTGGGTCTAGGGGAGGTGTTGTCGGATTTTTACCGGAAACTTGAACCAATAACAAAACTAAAGAAAGAGGATGAATGAAGAAATGAAATGAAAATGAATTATGATGACTGAAGGGAAGAGAGAGATTGCTATGAACTAATGTGCAACAAGCATGAAAACGATGACCAAGCCTTTAAAGGACGGCTGGAAACAAGGATGAATTGATGCACTACAAACAAAGGAAAGAACAGTATGTTCTGATTTCAGAAAATTGCCAATGATGAGAATGAACAAGATGAAAGAAAGTCGATGAAAGGAAGAACAAAAAAAAAACCCTCAGATCAAATCAGTCATTCCCGCATGAGTATTTGCATATGGCACGTGTATTGTGCATGATCAATTGATATTCCTCTACAAGCAAAAAGTCATCAGATTTCAAAGGCACTTCTATTTGGGGGGCCCCGTGCATAAGTGGTTTAGTCTGCCCCTAGCAAAAAGTGGAAAAGAAAAGCCAAAACAAAGATTGTGTCTGCATACTGATTTCTGCATCAGAAATTCGGTTATGCTGCATGAATATGCCAAAACTCCACTGAATTCATACATGGCATCTCCCATTGATTCATCCTAGATTTTCACTGCATGTGTGAGCATGGGCACGTCCACCCTCTTGTCACATTTCAGAAATTGGTGTGGCATTTGCTCTTCTATATATGCATGGCTTCATACACGCATGATAAATGTAGATAAAACTTCATACATACTTCGATTCTCGAATGCTTGCTTGCCATGACTCCGTGGGTATATTAAATGGTGAGTTGTGGAAAGTCGGATTGCGTCCGGGTGAAAACTCTCACCATGCGTGAGTGAAACACTCCGCCTCGTACCGAGGATCACCCTGCATAAATGAGCGATGAAAGCCTTGCATGTCACGCATGACAATTCATAAAACCATCTTCTTGCATTTCCCAAGGGCTTGGCCTCCTTGCATTTCCTATCACTTTGCATAATTGTTCATTGGGATAGGGGCAAGTCGACTTGCCTAGCCCCAAGTCGACTTGCCCCGTTCTCCAGCTTTTTTCTTCTCTATGGCTGGGGAGCAAGTCGACATGCCCTCCCACCAGCCCACCTCTTTCTCTCTATTTCCAGGGAGCAAGTCGACTTGCCCCCTGGGCCCTTACCCCTTTCAAAAAAAAATGAAGAAAAGAGATATAATAAATATATAAAAATAAATATAATAAAGAAATAAGTAAATAACAATGGTAATCAACAGAAAAAAGAGGAAATAAATCATAAGGATAATGATGATAATATACTAATGATGGCATTAAGGCAAAAAAAATGATAAATGAAACAAAAGATGAATGAGAAATAAAATTGAATTTCCATGAAACCCAAGCAGAGAAGCAAGTTGAATGTAATAAAAGGAGCAAAAAAGGGCAGCAAAGAGTGGCATTTGCATGTGAATGGTTTTTATGACTGAATTTCAAAGATAAAAAAAACTCCATGTGTATTTGCATATGATTGACTTTCATGAATAAATATTCAAAGATAACCAAAACCTCATGTGCATTTGCATGTGCTTGGCTTATGAATAAATTTCAAGCATGAACAACACCTCGTATGCATCTTACATGCATGAACCCAAAAATCCCATTTGCATGTGTAAAAATTCAGAAAATGCACCTACATGTAGAAACTCAGAAGTGATGAATGAATGAAGATAAAAGATGAACCTCCCTGATGGATGAATTACAAAAAAATATTGAATGAATCCTCACAAAACCGCATGGCTTCGGCAAGGCAACCCAAACAAAAGAAAACTGAAATTGCATTGACTGTTGGGTTCGGTCGACCGAACTCAGGCTTCGGTCGATTGATAAGCCGTGGAGTAGACGCTTCATGCTCAGGGAGTCGACTCCTTTCGGCCGGTCCCCATCCCTGGGAGGATCGGTAGACCGAACTGAATTTTCGGTCGACCGAACTCCCCATTTCAAAAAAAAGAGAAAAGAACAACAATAAAACACAAACAAAAGCAACAAAAGATTTAAAAAAGTAATAATAAGTAATGGGAAGATAAATAATGTAATTATGATAATGATACAAAAAAAGGAAGAAGAAGAAAAGAAAATGATAGTGGACATGAAAATAAAATGCCGTCCTTAAGAGATTAACGAGGTTCGATCCCGGATTCCTTCCTCTTGACCCTTTGAATGGGGGATATTAACGAGGCCTTCACAAGTCACGCCTGGGCCCCATGATTCATCCCACTATGACCATGGCATGATCTTGCACCGGGCCAATAACCCACTAAATTTAAACCGCTTCGGCCGGGATTTAACCGAATTCCTCCACTTCTTCAAATATTAAAGGTGTCGTACCCCGGCATACATATGTCCCGATGTTCCCAGCGTATATTCGTGATGTTTTCAATCCAGGCGCCCGTCCGAATATGAAATGGTCGATATACGACCGACATGATTTCAAATATCCTTTTGCACCCTAATATGGGGATTTTAATGCTCTTTAACATATCTTTCGCTCATTTCATAAAAATTAAATTTTCAAGTCATGAGACCCCTTATCTTGGCAATTAATCAAAAGTTTTTCTCTCTCCGAGAGGATGTAATTAACGTCGTGATCTTTATGGCACGGCGGGTCTCCAGTCCCGACCCGATACCCACAATCGTCTGATTAGTCAGGCAGCGCGCACCGCTTGCTCCGGACAACTCTAGTCTCGGAGCTTGAACATATTGTCACTATGGTGCCCTCGCACTTAATAAACCGATGAAAGATATAACGATACCAAATGATTTAAAATGCGTCCAACAAGGAGTCATTTAGGGTGAACCAGGCTTGGGTAATTTTAGACAATATAGGAAAGTTGTCAAATGGGAAGGGTCTTTCAGGTACTTGGATAAGTTGTGGGAGGAGTATAAACCATGGTGAAACTTGAAGAAGTTTGATTAAGTCCTATAGAGATTGTTGACTTCGAAAGTTTGAGAAAGCCCATCAAAGATCATGGTTTTAATGGATGATCTATTGAAGGTTGTGAACTAAGAAAATCTATAAAAGAAACCCAAGGCCTACGAGGGATTAGGATCCACTATTCAAGTAGACCTACGTTGGGCCTATAATTGATATATTTCAAATCCACAACATAGTGTAGTTAGAATAAAAATAGAGTATTGATCAATCAACATATTTCATTAAACATTCTTCAATTTGAATAAGCCTATACGAAAAAAAGAACACTTGGAAGTGTTCTTAAAGTTTGTCTTTGAGTGTTTGAAGTTCCTTGAGTCTTCCCCTTGTTTCCCCTTATGCTTCATCTTTTTGTGTTTTATTCTCCCTTAATTTTTCTTGGTGTGAATAGAGGAAGGAGATATTTATCGAGGAAAAAGCTTGTTATTCTTAGATAGAGTTTCGTAGACTCTACCATCCTCTAAACTCTCTGCCGTGAGATGTGTAATTTCGTGAGATCTTGTTTGGCTTTGGTTTAGCGATTAAAATTTTGGGTATGTGAATTAAGTGAGAGTTAGGCCTAAAATGAGATGGTGCGATATTATTAGGAAGGACATTAGTTTCTTGAGTTTTTGTCCATGAATTCAATTCATTGGTCCTTGAATATAGATTTATTTCAAGGAGAATGTCTAAGTGAGAAGGAACTTGAATTCTTTACCTTTTCAAGATGTGAATTCAATATCCCAAAACTCTTCTTTAATTAGACTTTTAGTGGGAATTGTATTTTTCCAAAGAAATATGACTCCTACCTAAATATATATGGTTCACTAACAAAGGGTTTAATTCCCATGCCTTGGGAATTAAATGCTCCATCTCACTAAACCCCCCTAACAATCCCTCCTCACCAATAAGAAGGTATGTGCTCCATTTTGTTTTGTTTTGCTTTCATATTTTCCTTCCCTTTCTTCCAAAAATATATCCACATGTCAGATTTGGTAAGTCATTTCCTATTTCCCAATTTGGTAATTATGCAATACATGGTTAACCAGCGTTTTCGATAGGAATAATCGAGAATGTGAACCTTTTTATCGAGCATTTATTGCTAAGTTGTACTAAACATTGACATTCTCAATTATTGTATTTAATAGATTAATGTGTGAGGCATAAATATTTTGGATAATCCAATATCATTTGCATAAGAAGGTCTGTAATGTAGTCCAATAGGAATGGCAAATCAAGAGGGGGGTGAATTGATTTTTCTAAATTTTATAACGCAACACCACAATGAAAATAATGAATAGAGCAAAACAAGCTAAAATCAAATTTCACAATATAGATCGACACTCAAGTACACACGATGAGAATGGAGATAGAAAATAAGGAGCAAATCACGATGCACCAAAAAATTTTAGGTGGTTCAGCTACACCCTTGTGTAGCCTATGTCCAACCCTCATGGTGTGTAAGGATTAACCACACTAAAAATCATACACACACGGAGACGCTGTCTCTAACACGATGCTCTGCATCAACACACACACACACACACACACACACACACGCACACACACACACACACACACACACACACACACACATACGAAGAACTACAATCTCCACACACTAGTTTGCTCATTGTTCCAAATAGTTATAGATCTATGCTCATGAAACAAAACTGAGATAATGAGATGAGAATCTAGATCAGTCAGAGCTCCCTCCGTCTCCTCTGGCCTTCTTGACGGTAGCATCGGCCACAACTTCTTGACGATCCGCTAGCCATTTCTTCTGATCAGAGTCAGAAATCTCTTTGGGGATAAGGCTAACATGAACATGTTCTCTTCATCTAGCAATAATGCTCTCTCCCTATTCTTTTGCATTTCTCCTATCTCAGTCTCCTTTGCCTCTGCATTTCTCCTCTCTCTGGCTTCCTTGCTCCTCGTTCCTTTGATCCTTATCCAAATGGGAGGATATATAGATGTAAAACCTTCTGGAAGAGTCCTCCCACGTGCGAGGGAGCGAATCTCGATGTCAGGTGTTCTTTTGTATGGTCCCACACGCGTGTCATGCATCGGACATGATTGGAGAATATGCCCGTAACGGTTTGCAATTTTCAGCATGTCTTCTCGTCGCTCGACCAATGAGCAGACTACACAACACAGAGTTAGAATAAAACAACATATCGATTGACCTATCTTCATACATCGACTATCTCAACTCTTCTCTGCCTATCCCCTCATCGACTATCACACTCAGCTCACACAACTCACATCGATTGTCATAGCAACTCACATCGACTATCTCAACAGCTTGTGTAGCACCCCGTATAAAAAAAATTAGATAAATTCTATGGGAAGCTTAAGTAAGAAGTTGGAACACGGAGCTATCATATGTAAAGAGTATTCACTTAACAAGTGGCTTCCGAGTGTAGTTGGTTATGTGACTTGCCTTTCAACCCAATGACCAGGGTTCAAATCCTAGCATCCACCATTACTTTTTATGCCAGATAATTATATGCTATAGGCTAGCAAAACTTGCACCGACACGGGGCCACATGGCCCCTATAATTTGGCCCTATAATTTAGCTTACATACAAACCTTCGTTGGCATTTGTCCTTCTCATACATGAATAGTAGATTTGAGCTGGCATCGCACTGAGATGCGAATTATGTAGGATCTTGTCCCCCTCCAACGCTATAATACTCCCTATACTGAGACTCCCTTCATTCTTCCGAAGACTTGCTGCAGAGAAGGGGGAGCCTCCTCTGACGTTGCAGAAGAAAGCTGCTCTTTTTCTTCCATCTATACGCTGTCGTCTCAGAGAGGTATGTGTTCTCAATTTTTAACTAAACTAATAGCTAATCTAGGATGATTAGTCTAGGCAGTTAGTCTTAGGCTCATCTCCATGCGATCTTTCACGTTTATACAGTATGTGTTAGCCTCATAGTTATCATGTATTAGCTTTAATCTAAGAAAAGTAGTAAAATTAGTAAAGTAATTAGTTTCACAACGAGGATAATTAGCATGCAATAGCTTCAATCTTGGACAATTAGCAAGTATTAGTCTCATGCCCTAGATAACTAACATGAATGAGCTTTATTAACTAATCTAATAGCATACCTAATCTATTAGCATGCTTAATTAACCTGTTAATCTACCAAAACACTTCAATGTCAACACCTCTACATATAACACATCCATATATATATATATAACGCAAGTGTTGACACCTCATGTCAACACTTCCATACATATGTCGACACTTCCATAGTATATGTAACAAGTGTTGACACCAGTGTTGACACCTCGTGTCAACACTTCCACACATATGTCATACAAGTGTCGACACTTGCAGTAATGTCGACACAAGTGTTGCACAAGTGTCAACACTTACGCGACACCTACGCGACACTTACCCAGAGTGTTGACAAAAACCAAAATTAAACCATGGATTAAAACCTTAAACACTTGATTAACAAGATGATTAAACCAAAATAAGACTTAATTAATAATAAACACGAAGACAGAACCACAGGTGTCGACACAGGTGTCGACACACACAAAACATTGTGAACAATAGGTGTCGACACTAGTGTCGACACATACTGTAAACTTAATGAAAACAACATACGTGAACCTCATGTGTCGACACAGGTGTCGACACCGGTGTCGACACAGGTGTCGACACATACAATGTTAACGGTATATGTAAGCCGTAGAAGAATCACAGGTGTCGACACCGGTGTCGACACACAAAATATTGTAATATTAACTGTACAACAGAGACTAAAAATGAACAGTAAGTGTCGACACTAGTGTCGACACATGCTGTGAACTTAATGAAAAACAACATAAAACCCCTCAACAAGTGAAAGAAAGTATGAACAAGTTATGAACCTCCACCAAGGATATTGAAGACACTTAGATTGAAGATCTTCAGGCATGCAAAAATAAAATATTTGAATCAAATTTTGTTCAATTAAGCTTCACATATATTATCAAACAAAGGTAACATGGTGATAAAAAAAAAAATTGTGCATCACATGAATAATGTAATGAACAATGTAGATATAAGTGTTGACACCAGTGTTGACACCTCGGGTAGAAATATACCAAGTGTTGACACTAGTGTTGACACCTCGGGTAGAAATATACCAAGCGTTGACACCAGTGTTGACACCTCGGGTAGAAATATACCAAGTGTTGACACCTCGGGTAGAAATATACCAAGTGTTGACACCTCAGGTAGAAATATACCAAGTGTTGACACCTCGGGTAGACACTTCCATACATATATATATCTAACAGGTTAAATGTTGACACCTAGTGTCGACACTTGTGTCAACACCAGCAAGTTTAGTCTCATACCCCGTGATAATTAGCATGTATTAACTTCAATCCAGGGTAAATCCTTAACATGTTAGTTGACATACTCATCAATTAGCATACCTAATTAACTTGTTAGTCTACCTAATCTATACACCAGATTTGGTATAAACTCTATCTCCATTAAGTTTCCTAAAAAATGTAAACTAGTATGATACGTAATGTTAAAAACTTGATATGTAAAGCATGAAACGAATGCATGTAAACCGCACAAATTCCCTTATCTGTCCATGTCATCAATTTTACATAAATCAGCTTAAATTGAAGTGTGCCCATGACCCGGACACTATAACAACGACTATACAACAGACACTTGTTCTAAACATAAAATGGGAAAAAAACTGCCACCTGTAAACCTATTAAAATTCTATTAACCAATAGATCATCTAGTTAACCCCTATTGTCATTAGTTAAACCATTGGTTAAACCAAAGCCTACAAGCACCAATCTCACCTAGTTTTTTTTTTATGTATCGAACGTTACGGATTTTTACTCCTAGTTCGTCCCTACATAACGCTACGCCTTGGATTCTATTCTATAATCCACCTTATATACATCCTACCGGGTCAACCCTTGAAATTCCATATTGGCTATAAACGAGAGTAGATGTCGACAAACATGACCAATACTGTGCATATAGGGCCCGGTCTGGTCCTGGGAGAAGCACCCGAAGGTACTTGTGCCCATGGGAGTTTATTGACCACGGTGTTTGACATTGCACCGGAGTACTTGCTTGCTAGACTTTAGGCATTCCACTCATTCTCGTGATATTACTTGATTGATTGACTTGAGACCCGCAGAAGGGTAAAAGTGTTTACTTGAATGTATTATAAATAGACAATTCCAGTTATACATGCTTGAAACTACTTTGCTTACTTTTGCTAGCTTGATTAACATGTTGCTATTCCAGTTATTACTTCTCAGTTATCACTGGCCTGATATCATTTGCTATCACTTACTACTGCTGCTTGAAATTGTGAAATCTATATACTCTCACTTTCTACTCCTGTCGATTTTACGATTCTTTGATATCTATCTGTCTGCATGCATAGTTTACCTACATTAAATAAATAGGTAATTCACTTAAAGCATGTTAGAACTTGAGATGTAAATCCTACTGAGCGATTCGCTCATCTAGTTGTTTTCTAACCTTTTCAGGTAGTGTGAATATCAGCCAGAACTCGGAAGGGAATGAGTCTGAGTGATGAGTGTAGAAATGGAGTTATCATGTTGTCTTGTTAATTATGGTGTAGTAATTATGTCATTTGTATCCAGTTATGTCAGATGTCAGTTGTATTAGTCTAATTTATTAGAACTGTAATAAGGGCTTGAAGCATAGTAGTCGGACTCGAGAAATGTGTGTAATTGTCATTTGGTTAGTGGTAACAATTGTCATCTCGGATTATTTGTATTAATTTCAAGTTAAATCTTAGTTATTTGCGCACTCTAATAACTATCAAAATGAAGAATTCCATCGAATAGCTAGCTCACTTTGGTTCTATATAAAACTGTCGCACCACGGGTAAGCTTCCGCGCTCGGGACGTGACAGCTTTCTTGGTATCAGAGCTTAGGATTTCAATTTCCTAAGTAAAAACTCGAGTCCAAAGATATAAATGTCTAATGGAATGGTCTATGGATAGGTTTAGATCTTACCTGGTGAGATGGGTAAAGCCAAGGGTTAAGTTTAACAATGACAATTGACCCCATAATAACGAAACCCTATATTTATTACACCTTAATTCTTTTGTAGGATTATGGCCGCTGAAAGAGCACAATGGCGCGAGGTGCAGCGCACTGTGCAGGGACTTACGCATACGCTACAGCAAGTGGCGCAAGGCGGTGTTGACGGTGCTCACCGTGGAGCTGGTGACCTTCACCGGGATTTTCGTAACATGAACCCACCAAGATTCACGGGTTCGGTGGACCCCGATGATGCCAAAAATTGGCTGAAGGAAATTGAGAGGATCTTCCGTGTAATGCAATGCACGGATACAGAGAAGGTTCTATTGGCTACGTTCCAACTGGAACGGGATGCTCGATGCTGGTGGGAATCCGTAGAAGCAACACTGCCCGACAACCATGTCACCTGGGCGGAGTTTGTTGAACACTACAACAACAAGTATTTTTCTGACCGTGTTCAAGAGAAGAAGGCCGCGAAATTTGCCTCATTAAAGCAACGGAGCCTGAAGGTGGCCGAATATGAGGCCCAATTCTCAAGACTTTCCCGTTATGCACCCCACTTGGTGTGTACGGAAAAGATGAAAGCAAGGAGATTCCTCAACGGGCTACGGCCCTAATATATTACACAACTGGCGCCAATGCACATCCAAGTCTATTCGGAAATGGTTCGGCGTGCTCAATTGCTGGAAGATGCCACTGAATTCTCTGAAAGGATTCGAGGTAGAGACAAGAAGGAACATGTCCCTAGACCCGGGAAACTTCAAACCACCATTCGGCAAGAAGCGATTCTTCAATGGAGGAGAATTTTCCAAAGAGAAGAGGTTCCAGAAAAGCAACAAGCCCTTCTCTACAATCAACAATAAGCCTTCCTCTGCCATCACACCTTCCAAGGAAATCTGCAAGTATTGTGACAAGGCTGGTCATAAGATTGAGGAATGCTGGAGGAAACTGGGAGCATGTCTCCGATGTGGGAGTCGAGAGCATCGAATCCCCGACTGCCCCTTGATGAAGGAACAAGCCAGCAAAGACGAGAAGCATCTGGTAAAGAAACAAGGCCGTCTCCAAGCTCTTCAAGGGACGAAACCCATGGAAGGAGGAATTGTGGAAGGTACACTAATTGTTTGCTCTAAACCTGCAAAAGTTCTATTTGATACTGGGGCAACTCATTCATTTTTTTCTAAGAGATTTACTGCCTCATTTTCTAAAGAACCTGAATGGTTAGATTTAGTAATATCTACACCTCTTGGAAACAAGTCTGATATCATGCATCACTACCCAAGTTGTGAGGTTATGGTCCAAGGTAACAATCTGCCAGTCGACCTGATATGCCTTGATATGGAGCATTATGATGTCATATTAGGAGCTGACTGGTTATCCACCTACCAAGCAACGGTAGACTGCCGGCATGGCAAGATAACTTTTGCAGATTATTCCGAGTTAGTTTATATTAGCCCTCGGAATAAATCCCCTCTCATCTCAGCTCTTCGAGCTAGCAAACTTGTGAATAAAGGATGTGTGGCTTTCATAGCTTTTGTGACTGCCATGGAAGTCGAGAAGACTGAAATTGAAGACATTCGTGTAATTCGGGACTTTTCAGATGTTTTTCCTGAAGAATTACCAGGTTTACCCCCGGAGAGGGAAGTGTCGTTCACTATCGACATTATTCCTGGTGCTGGTCCTGTGTCTAAGGCACCTTATAGAATGTCTCCCGCCGAGTTGAAGGAGCTAAAAGAGCAGCTAATGGATTTACTGAAAAAGGGATTCATTAGGCCGAGTACTTCCCCCTGGGGAGCACCCGTGCTCTTTGTTAAAAAGAAGGATGGAACATTTAGGCTATGCATTGATTATCGGCAGTTGAACCATCTTACAATCAAGAACAAGTATCCGCTGCCGAGAATTGACGAGCTGTTCGACCAATTGTCTGGAGCTAACTATTTCTCCAAGATTGATCTTCGGTCTGGTTACCACCAATTGAGGATCAAAGAAGAAGACATATATAAAACTGCTTTTCGAAGCAGGTATGGGCATTACGAATTTACTGTTATGCCTTTTGGACTAACAAATGCCTCCGCAGCTTTTATGCAGTTAATGAACAACATCTATAGGCTTTATTTAGACCAATTTATTGTGGTCTTTATCGATGATATATTGATCTATTCAAAAACTGAAAAAGATCATGAAGTGCATCTCAAGAAGGCATTATAGATATTGCGAGACAACAAGCTATATGCCAAATTCAGCAAATGCCAGTTCTGGCTTGAAGAAGTGTCCTTCTTAGGCCATGTCATATCAAAGAATGGAATTTCTGTTGACCCTGCGAAGGTCGAAGCTATACAAAATTGGGGACGACCAACGAATGCAACGGAGATTCGAAGCTTCTTGGGTCTAGCTGGCTACTACCGGCGTTTTATTAAGGACTTCTCCAAGATTGCTGTCCCACTTACCAGATTGACTCGCAAGGAAGTGCCTTATGAATGGAGTGAAGACGGTGAGAAGAGTTTCCTAACTTTGAAGGATCTCTTGACTACTGCTCCGGTCTTATCTCTACCGATTGAAGGAGAGAAGTACGAGGTATATACCGATGCATCTGGTATCGGCCTCGGATGTGTATTGATGCAGAATGGAAGAGTCATTGCATACTCTTCTCGGCAATTAAAGAAGCATGAAGAAAACTACCCTGTGCATGATTTGGAACTAGCCGCAGTGGTATTGGCTTTAAAGATCTGGAGGCACTATCTCTATGGAGAGCAATTCACCGTATACTCCGATCATAAAAGCCTTAAATATCTATTCTCTCAGAGGAGCTGAACATGCGACAAAGGCGTTGGCTCGAGTATCTCAAGGATTTCGACTTCACTATACAATATCATCCTGGTAAGGGTAATTCCGTAGCAGATGCCCTTAGTCGGAAGCCGAGAGCCCTAGTAACCAACTGTATGGTTCAAGAATGGAAGCTGCTGGAAAAATTCTCTGAACTCAATATAAGCATGGATGAGAATGACAGGTGTATTACTCTATCTCTCATAAGTGTACATCCGGATTTGCTAGCTGAAATCAAGAGGTTGCAAGAAGAAGATCCTACCCTAGTGGAAATAAAAGAAAAGCTGGACGAGAAATCTGGTTTCAAGTTGGCACTCGATGGCAGATTATTATACCATGAACGGACATGTGTACCAGACAGTCCTGAGCTGAAGAAGAGGATTCTTGAAGAAGCTCACCGATCGAGGTATACGATCCACCCTGGAGCCACTAAGATGTACCAAGACATAAAAAGAACCTTTTGGTGGCCCAATATGAAAAGGGAGATAGCAGACTTCGTGTCTAGATGCTTGACATGCCAACAGGTGAAGGCGGAACATCAGAAGCCCGCTGGAAGATTGCATCCACTAGATATCCCCAAGTGGAAATGGGAAGACATCGGCATGGACTTCATCATGGGTTTGCCCAGGTCTAGGGGCGGACATGATGGAATATGGGTAATCATCGATCGCCTTACTAAATCGGCTCATTTCTTGCCTATCAAGAGTCGATGGTCGATTGATGTTCTTGCTGCCTTATATATCAAGGAGGTTACTAGATTGCATGGAATTCCTGTGTCTATAGTATCTGATCGAGACCCACGCTTTACTTCTCATTTTTGGAAGGGTCTACAACATTCTCTGGGAACGAAACTCAACTTTAGCACTGCTTTTCATCCCCAGACAGATGGTCAGACTGAAAGAACAAATCAGGTTGTTGAAGATATGTTAAGGGCATGTATTATAGATTTCGGCGGAAGCTGGCATGACCACTTACCCCTAGCCGAATTTGCCTACAATAACAGCTACCAAGCCAGTATCCAGATGGCACCTTTCGAGGCACTTTATGGCAGGAGTTGTCGATCTCCAATATGCTGGGATGAAGTCGGTGAAAGACAACTTCTAGGCCCAGATATGGTTAGAGATTCAACTGGAAAAATACACCTTATTAGAGAGAGACTCAAGGTAGCTCAGTGCAGGCAAAAATCTTATGCTGATAACAGAAGGAGAGATTTAGAATTTCAAGTGGGTGACCATGTATTTCTCAAGGTATCTCCCGGCCGAGGTATTAGAAGATTCGGTGTTAAGGGCAAGCTTACACCAAGGTTTATCGGTCCATTTGAAGTATTAGAAAGAGTGGGCGAGGTGGCTTACCGCATTGCCTTACCTCCTCAACTATCGGAAGTGCACAATGTATTCCATATTTCTATGCTGAAGAAGTATGTGCACGATCCTCTCCACGTCATCGATCACACTGACTTGGTGATACAGAAGGACCTCACCTATGAGCAAAGGCCAGTAAAGATTCTCGACCAAGAAATCCGAGTTCTAAGGAGCAAGACGATCCCTATGGTAAAAATCCAATGGAATCGATGCTCGGAGCAAGAAGCAACTTGGGAGACCGAGGAATCTATGAAGAGAAGATACCCAGAACTATTTTAGTAGGCAAGTATCTTATACTTTCTACAGTATCCTTATGTAGTTGAATTTACCCTTATACAATTGAATTTGGGGACCAAATTCTTTTAAGTAGGGGAGGGTGTAGCACCCCGTATAAAAAAAATTTATTATTAATAATATTTTTCAAATAAAAAAAAATATTAGATAAATTCTATGGGAAGCTTAAGTAAGAAGTTGGAACACGGAGCTATCATATGTAAAGAGTATTCACTTAACAAGTGACTTCCTAGTGTAGTTGGTTATGTGACTTGTCTTTCAACCTAATGACCAAGGTTCAAATCCTAGCATCCACCATTACTTTTTATGCCAGATAATTATATGCTATAGGTTAGCAAAACTTGCACCGACACGGGGCCACATGGCCCCTATAATTTGGCCCTATAATTTAGCTTACATACAAACCTTTGTTGGCATTTGTCCTTCTCATACATGAATAGTAGGTTTGAGCTGGACGTTTGAGCTGGCATCGCACTGAGATGCGAATTATGTAGGATCTTGTCCCCCTCCAACGCTATAATACTCCCTATACTGAGACTCCCTTCATTCTTCCGAAGACTTGCTGCAGAGAAGGGGGAGCCTCCTCTGACGTTGCAGAAGAAAGCTGCCCTTTTTCTTCCATCTATACGCTGTCGTCTCAGAGAGGTAGGTGTTCTCAATTTTTAACTAAACTAGTAGCTAATCTAGGATGATTAGTCTAGGCAGTTAGTCTTAGGCTCATCTCCATGCGATCTTTGTGTTAGCCTCATAGTTATCATGTATTAGCTTTAATCTAAGAAAAGTAGTAAAATTAGTAAAGTAATTAGTTTCATAACGAGGATAATTAGCATGCAATAGCTTCAATCTTGGACAATTAGCAAGTATTAGTCTCATGCCCTAGATAACTAACATGAATGAGCTTTATTAACTAATCTAATAGCATACCTAACCTATTAGCATGCTTAATTAACCTGTTAATCTACCAAAACACTTCAATGTCAACACCTCTACATATAACACATCCATATATATATATATAACGCAAGTGTTGACACCTCGTGTCAACACTTCCATACATATGTCGACACTTCCATAGTGTATGTAACAAGTGTTGACACCGGTGTTGACACCTCGTGTCAACACTTCCACACATATGTCATACAAGTGTCGACACTTGCAGTAATGTCGACACAAGTGTTGCACAAGTGTCAACACTTACGCGACACCTACGCGACACTTACCCAGAGTGTTGACAAAAACCAAAATTAAACCATGGATTAAAACCTTAAACACTTGATTAACAAGATGATTAAACCAAAACAAGACTTAATTAATAATAAACACGAAGACAGAACCACAGGTATCGACACACACAAAACATTGTGAACAATAGGTGTCGACACATACTGTAAACTTAATGAAAACAACATGCGTGAACCTCATGTGTCGACACAGGTGTCGACACATACAATGTTAACGGTATATGTAAGCCGTAGAAGAATCACATGTGTCGACACACAAAATATTGTAATATTAACTGTACAACAGAGACTAAAAATGAACAGTAAGTGTCGACACTAGTGTCGACACATGCTGTGAACTTAATGAAAAATAACATAAAACCCCTCAACAAGTGAAAGAAAGTATGAACAAGTTATGAACCTCCACCAAGGATATTGAAGACACTTAGATTGAAGATCTTCAGGCATGCAAAAATAAAATATTTGAATCAAATTTTGTTCAATTAAGCTTCACATATATTATCAAACAAAGGTAACATGGTGATAAAAAAAAATTGTGCATCACATGAATAATGTAATGAACAATGTAGATATAAGTGTTGACACCAGTGTTGACACCTCGGGTAGAAATATACCAAGTGTTGACACCAGTGTTGACACCTCGGGTAGACACTTCCATACATATATATATCTAACAGGTTAAATGTTGACACCTAGTGTCGACACTTGTGTCAACACCAGCAAGTTTAGTCTCATACCCCGTGATAATTAGCATGTATTAACTTCAATCCAGGGTAAATCCTTAACCTGTTAGTTGACATACTCATCAATTAGCATACCTAATTAACTTGTTAGTCTACCTAATCTATACACCAGATTTGGTATAAACTCTATCTCCATTAAGTTTCCTGAAAAATGTAAACTAGTATGATACGTAATGTTAAAAACTTGATATGTAAAGCATGAAACGAATGCATGTAAATCGCACAAATTCCCTTATCTGTCAATGTCATCAATTTTACATAAATCAGCTTAAATTGAAGTGTGCCAATGACCCGGACACTATAACAACGACTATACAACAGACACTTGTTCTAAACATAAAATGGGAAAAAAACTGCCACCTGTAAACCTATTAAAATTCTATTAACCAATAGATTATCTAGTTAACCCCTATTGTCATTAGTTAAACCATTGGTTAAACCAAAGCCTACAAGCACCAATCTCACCTAGTTTTTTTTTTTTTTTTATGTATCGAACGTTACGGGTTTTTACTCCTAGTTCGTCCCTACATAACGCTACGCCTTGGATTCTATTCTATAATCCACCTTATATACATCCTACCGGGTCAACCCTTGAAATTCCATATTGGCTATAAACGAGAGTGGATGTCGACAAACATGACCAATGCTGTGCATATAGGGCCCGGTCTGGTCCTGGGAGGAGCACCCGAAGGTACTTGTGCCCATGGGAGTTTATTGACCACGGTGTTTGGCATTGCACCGGAGTACTTGCTTGCTAGACTTTAGGCATTCCACTCATTCTCGTGATATTACTTGATTGATTGACTTGAGACCCGCAGAAGGATAAAAGTGTTTACTTGAATGCATTATAAATAGCCAATTCCAGTTATACATGCTTGAAACTACTTTGCTTACTATTGCTAGCTTGATTGACATGTTGCTATTCCAGTTATTACTTCTCAGTTATCACTGGCCTGATATCATTTGCTATCACTTGCTACTGCTACTTGAAATTGTGAAATCTATATACTCTCACTTTCTACTCCTGTCGATTTTACGATTCTTTGATATCTATCTGTCTGCATGCATAGTTTACCTACATTAAATAAATGGGTAATTCACTTAAAGCATGTTAGAACTTGAGATGTAAATCCTACTGAGCGATTCGCTCATCTAGTTGTTTTCTAACCTTTTTAGGTAGTGCGAATATCAGCCAGAACTCGGAAGGGAATGAGTCTGAGTGATGAGTGTAGAAATGGAGTTATCATGTTGTCTTGTTAATTATGGTGTAGTAATTATGTCATTTGTATCCAATTATGTCAGATGTCAGTTGTATTAGTCTAATTTATTAGAACTGTAATAAGGGCTTGAAGCCTAGTAGTCGGACTCGAGAAATGTGTGTAATTGTCATTTGGTTAGTGGTAACAATTGTCATCTCGGATTATTTATATTAATTTCAAGTTAAATCTTAGTTATTTGCGCACTCTAATAACTATCAAAATGAAAAATTCCATCGAATAGCTAGCTCGCTTTGGTTCTATATAAAACTGTCGCGCCACAGGTAAGCTTCCGCGCTCGGGACGTGACAGCTTGCATCGACTATCTCAGCAGCCTACATCGACTATCACACCAACTTACATCGACTATCTTAGCAGCTCATATCGACTATCTCAGCAGCTCATATCGCCTATCTCAACAGCTCATCTTTGCCTATCTTACCATACAACGACTATCTCAATTCAACTTCGCCTATCAGCTCATCGACTAACACATCTCATCTTCGCCTATCTCAGTACACATCGACTAACTCACTCAATTTAACTCTCCCTATCTCCTCAGCACACAGTGACTATCTCAATTCAACTTCGCCTATCTCCTCATCACACAATGACTATCTCAATTTAACTCCTTCGCCTATCTGCACTAGTGACTATCATAGTTCTTCTTCCCCTATCTTTACAGTTGAACTCCGCCTATCTTCTCATAATGTCTTCGCCTGTCACAATAAAAAATAACACAAGTTAGTCTCATTTCCTAAGACATTCAACATGGTCTTACCTTGGGCATTTTGGATTGATTTCTCTAACATAAGACTACGGTTTACTGCAATATATCTAAAAAAAAAATTAGCCCATCAATATACAATTGAAATCAAGGTAAATGTGAACTTATGACTTTAATGAAACTCAATAGTTTTCAATCACTTGTGAACATCAAATTCATTCATTCAGTGTTTTTTTATCATCAAAGTCATCTGGGAATCCAACATGTACTTATAAAATAATTTCTACTCTACCCTTAAAAAGGCCCTTTTCTCCAAAAGAGAATAAAACTATGAGGATCCCAACTCAAAATAGAAAATATGTATGGGTAAGAGGCTATAACTCCTCCCTACATCAAGGCATCTAGATTTCTCGATAGTCCCATATTTTTTTTTTGAAAGTGGATAATACCGCTATTATATAAATTAAAAAAGGGGGTGTACAAGTATAGTCAATGAGCTTCCAAAAAATCTTATACAAAAGACACACCAAGATGGTGTGGGACACACTAAACCCCAAGGAAACAAAAAGAGGGGAGTTGAGGGAATTCACATCACAAAGTAACTTTGCCCAATTCCTCACTCTGTTACAAATGAAAGAAACAAGAAAGTCCTCCGCTCTAGCCTCCCTCTTAAAGATCATATTGTTTCGCTCACCTCACAAAGCCCAAAGAGTGGCATGCAGAATCAGCCACCATACAATGCGATATCCTCTTACGGGTGACCTCCTACCCCATGATGCAATGAAGTGGTGCACCTCTCGTTGTCGGCCGAGGGAACACTGTGCTCTTCTAGTAAGCCCCGACCACACCTCCTGTGAGTAGGTACAACCCACGAATAGATAGTCCAAGGTCTTGTCCTCCTGTTCGTAAAGGCAGCATAATAGTTGGATCCCCGGAAGGAAGTGGAGCATTCTATCTCGAGTGGGTAGCCTCCCGTGGGAGATCCTCCAAGTGAGGAGCTTCACCTTCAATGGACTCCACGGCCTCCAAACCTAAGGGGCGAGACTGTGACACATCCCTACGTCAGAGATAATGGTGTAAGTCGACCTCAGTGAGAAGGCCCCCTCCTTACCCCATCTCCAAGTCCACACATCATCCCTGTCGAAGTGTGGAGTGAAGATGTGGAGGAAGAGTAAGAGCTCCTCAAGCTACTTCATCTCATCAGACCTGAGGTCTCTCCTAAAGATTGGTGCTCAAGTGCCTCCTGGATGCTGGGAGTCAAAAGCCTAGGCGATAGACCCTAAAAGGTCAACTAAAACAACAAATAGGTTGGGAAAGGAAACCTCCAGTGTGAAGTGGCCGCATCATCTATCCTTGCAAAAAAGACACTAGTTACCTTTTCTAGTGGGACCCGCACGCCGGAAGAAATAATGTCCAAGTCAAAATGCCATGCCAAATCGGTGAAGTTCGATGCTGAGCTGGAGAATCCAAACCCCAAATATGCCTCCTACCAAAGTAGTTTTGCTTGATAACCTATGCCCATTGCCCTTCATCTCCTAATCCCAACCTTCACAACCACTTGCACAAGAGAGTCAAATTAAAATCTCTAACATCTTTGATCCCCAGGCCTCCCTCTTCCTTACTGGCAGCCACCCTACCCCACTTGATATCATGCCAACCTTTACATCTCCCCCACTCCCATGTCAAAAGAATCACCCCTGAATAGCCTCGATCTTCTTTGCCATAGTCTTCAGGATCCGAAACACTAATAGGAAATAGATAGGTAAGATGTCCAAAACTAATCTACAAAGGACTAACCATCTCCTATAAGACAGAAGTCTAACCTTTCAACCGGCCAGCCTAGACTTATATCTCTGAATGATAAGAAGCCAATCTGCATATCGAAAAGCGCCTGGGAATAGAGGGAGGCCTAGGTAGGAAATAGGAAAAGCACCTAAGTGACAGCCAAAAGAGCAAGTAGCCCCCCCGAAGAGTCAAATCATCCATATTAACCCCAACAAGTGTACTCTTGTTGAAGTTGACCTTTAGACTAGTGACCTCCTCAAACAATTCCAACAAAAGTATCGCGTCAGAAGGCTGTTGCTCATCTTCTGATAGGAACAAGATAGTATTATTGACATACTGCAAGTGAGTGATAGAGGGACCTCCCCTCCCAACCTAGATGCCCCTGATGTTCTCTGTCAAACCCTACTCAGCACATTAGTCACCAGTACAAAGAGGAGGGGAGACATAGGGTCTCCCTGCTGAAGCCCCCTACCACGGTCGAAAAAGAAAGAAGGCTTCCCATTAACGAAGATAGCAAAGGAAACCGAGGAGATACAAGCCTGGATCAATCCAAGCCACCTATCCCTAAAGCCCATTTTGTCCAACACATCAAATAATCAAAGCCAATTAACCCTATCATAAGTCTTCTCAAAATCTAATTTAAGGACTACTCTTTTTCTCCTTTGAGACTGTATGGCAAATAAGCACTCATGGACCACCAAGAAGTTATCTTGGATATATCTCCCTCTGATGAAGGCTCCTTGAAAGCCACCGACCATCCTATCCATAACACTAACCAGTCTCCCAGCCAGCACCTTAGTGATAATCTTGTATAACATTCAACAGACTAACGGGCATGAAGTCCCTAAAATCTTGGGCTCCTTACTTCTTGGGGATACGGACTATGAAGGTTTTATTGATATCTCCTAAGTGCACCCTTCCCTCCTGGAACTCTCCTACAGTTGCTATAAGCTTAACTTTGATGACATCCCAACACTTCTAGAAGAAGACTAGCGAAAAATCATCTGGCCCTAGAGCTCTATCCCTTACAAGAGAGAAAACTGTTTGGTGAATCTCCTCCTCCAAAAAACTCTGTGAGATAGTGTCCCTCTCCTTAGGACATGGAAGGAGATCCTCTACAACTATCGTCCTAAAGTTGTCCTCCTCGGTAAACAAACTGGAGTAAAAGTCCCTTGCTAGACTCCTGATCTGCTCACCGGAAGAAACAATGAAGTCCCCCGCTCTGATGGAAGTAATAGTATTAACTCTTCTCCTCCCTGAGACAATACACTGGAAGTAAGCAGTATTTTTGTCCCCCTCTTTGATCCATTTGTCCCTCGACCTTTGTCTCCAATAGATTTTATCTCTTAAGAGGATCTCATCAAACTGACCTCTGAGAGAATCCCGGAACTCCCTATTAGCTACATCTAAGAGTCATTTGCCTCCAAGTAGTCTAGCCCTCAATCTGCTATAGGATTCCTTAGTAGCCCTCCTTGGGAGGGTTTTGTTAGCCCCAAGGTCTTGAGAACCTAAGTAGTGTGCCTCAGCTTCAACATCAGTGTAGCCATAATAGAATTACCAACAATCTATGAAGACCAAGCTCCCCTGACGGTGTCCATGCAATCTACCTCCTTAAAGCAGAGTTGCTCCAATCTGAAGGTGGACATCCTATCCTGTAGATGGCTGGTCTTCAAAAGCAAGGGCTTGCGGTTTGACACTGATCTGGCCAAAGGCAGTTCCTGCACATGAGGATAGTGATCCTCCCAATCAATAGAATCCAAAAACCTATGCAACCTGAAGTAAGAAGCATCATCTCTCAAGTTAGACTAAGTGAACTGACCATGCGTCATATTAAGGTCCACCAAGGCCACCTCCTCAATGAAGGCAGAGAAGTCATCCATCTCCCCTACATAGACAAAGTGCCCTGACCTCTTCTGCAGGGCAGCGGCCACATTGAAATTCTCCCCAACACACCAAGGCCTACCAGAGAAAAGGTGATGGCTGATCAAATCCTCCCACAGAAACCACTTCTCTTCCCTACTTTCAGGCCCATACACCCGAGTGAAGTCCCAAGAGAAACCATTCCTCACATTGATGAGGTGCAGGGTGATGGTCCACTTGCTCACCTGTCTATCCAGCACCACCTCATCAACCTCATAAGGGTTCCAGAGGATCATGATCCCCCCAGACCTGCCCACCACTAGGGACACAACTCCCATGCAAAGTCTAGCACCCCTTATCTCCCTCATAAGGAATTCGCCATCCCCTTTACATTTGGTCTCCTAGATATAAAGAATGTCAGTTTTGCATCTCCTAATCAGCTCTTCCACCGCCCTCCTTTTCTCCACCCCCCTAGTCACATTCTAAGAGACTATCCTGATGAGGACAAAGGAATGGACCCCTCCTCCCTGCCACCATCCCCCTCTGACTATGCTCTCTGTTGAGCCCTCTCTCTCTGCCGAATAGATGCACCTCACCTCTTCATGATTTTAGTGAAGACCCCTCTCATATCATCGTCCACCTCAGCTTCATAGGAAATGCCTACCTTATCATCTAGGTCCCTTATCTGCTCCTCCGTACATTTTTCTATCACCGCCAACACCTCCCTCACTTCCTCCCTTCCCAGGTACTTCCTCACCTCCGGATTCTCCCCTGTAGTAATCAGAGCAACATGCTCACTCGGTACCTCTGGGAGAGTTTCCACCCCTACCGGTAGATGCTCCTCCCCACCCTCCTGGTCATCGAAAACTTGCACCGCCCCACCTGGGCTAGACAACGAGATGCTAAAGGTTTGGACATCTTCAACTCCCGCTGCGGGCTCCCCTGACTGAGCAAGGGCATAGACCACCTATTATGAGAGTAGAGGCTTATCGGGTGCCGAAAGGGAAGATCTAGCCACCAGAAGGGGCAGCTCCTGACGAATCGCCTTTTCCGACAGGCCATCTGCCAGAATTTGCTTCCCCTTCCTATCTCTGACCACCACCAGAGCAGAGTTAGCCTCACATTGACCACCTAGAGGTTGTCAGAGTTCGCCCCCACTCGTCGGAGATGAGACCCCACCTCCACCATAGACCCCGACACTTGCATTTGTTTGTCGGGGGGGAGTGGAATGGTAATAGAGGTTCCGTAGTGGAGCCCCCTCCGACCGTCGAAGACATCCCCATGACGCCGGTGGAAGAGGAGCTCTCGTCGACTTCTCGCAGATAGTCGAGTGCCGCTGGGAGATGCGCAATGGCCTTTGAAGTAGCAAATAGGTGGGGAAGAAGCATAGGACCAGGTATGTCGGGCCCAATAGAGGGTAAGTTTGCGGATTTGGGTAAGTTTTGGGTCTTGGTTGGACCGAGACTGTACCCCGATTACAAACCTGAAGCCGAACCCGCTAACCCGCCCCGGGGTCCAAAAGATTTGAAATTCGAATCCGTGAGGGGGGCAAGCTCCATACCCATCTTCAACCTCATGACTGACGCTGTCACTATTGGACTCTGGCGACTGCAAGGACACCCTAACTGAAACATGGAGTTCCCCGACTTCCACCATGACCACCGTCGAAACTACCTTTGGGCTACTAACCACCACATCTGCCTCCAAGACATTCAAGTCCCGGATGGGGAGGATTCTGACAATCCCAAGGACGATTGCCCCAAACTTGCCGACGAGGCAGGACATGCTGAGCTCATCGCTGAGGATCAGAGGCTCACCGGCCATCCGAATCCTAACCCGGAAAGCCCTAGGGTCAGGATAGGTCCCCCACAGTGGTCCCCAATGCACAACCCTCAGTAGGATGTCATTGGCCAGGAGAGCCTTGATTCGCTACATCCTCTACCTCCTTCACCTTGGGAGCAACCATCAGGAAATAGCCCTTCTACATCCGTATGATCGACCATCCACCTCCACCCCCTAGCATCTTCAGCACCACCTCCTCCGAGACCCTACCTTCCACAGGCCTCACCCAGATGCTCCTCTCCACCCAATCGAGGCAAGTCTTCATAAGTCCCGCCGGAAGGGACACTGAATTGCAATAGTCCTTCCCCATATCCCCCAATCCACCACCTGGGGGCCGGACCACTTCTGCATAAGAGCACCTAGCCTCCTGCACCCCATCGACTCTGCCCGATCGAGGACCACCTGTTAAACCATGGCATTCCCCGTGGACATGACCAATTATCCCACACTGGAAACATCTCTGGTGCGCATGTACATTACCTCTGGTCGGTCCTATCGGGGCCCCGTTCTATGCCCTACACCCCCCACCGAGGCCATACCCAGTCGCATCCCCTCTTCTGATCCACCGGCGCTCCAACTAGCCACAACAGCTCCCTCAGATCTGCCTCAACTTGTAGGTCCAACCTGGCACAGGGTTGCCAGCAAAGGTCAGTGTGAGCCGCTGCCCCCACCGGGAGGCAATTAGGCCAAGTTAGATGCATTGAGCCCCCCTCAAATTAAATAATGAAGAAAACTTATAATCATTAGCATTATCCACTTTGTCCCTATGTAGGTTCCCGATAGTCCCATATTAGTTGCATGAGAAGGTGGTCTTGTGCTTTTAAAGAGAATCTTAACCTCCTTAGAACGAGGGCCTTTTTCTTCCTGAAAAGGATAAAAATTGAGGATCTCCAACAAAACATGCATTATCTTAACGGGGAGAACAACTCTTTTTGCAACACTTCAATGTTGTCTATGAGGAGGCAAGTGCTTATACATAAGGTCTCCATCTTCCTTTGAATGAGAGTCTTTTTTCTAGTCAAGAAGGGCCAAAGTAGGCGATACTTCGATGCCGATGCCCCACAGTTTTTCCTCTCCATAGTTCAGATCTGTTAGAATCCCTTTACTCAATATGCACACATTTGCTTCCTTAGGTGACTTGTGTTAAGGTATAGAAACACTGAATAGTCATGTCGATTATGTCAGAAGGCAGCTGAAGTCCCGCGATCAATGACACCTAAGAGGGGGGTGAATTGGGTGTTTACAAATTTTAAGAAAACTTTTGGCATTTTTGAAATATGTGATAGAATGCTAGTTAAGAGATTCAAAACTATTTGTACACAAATTGGATTTATCAAACTTAATAGATGATAATATAGATTATGCAAGGTATACGAAGATAAATCCGGAACAACAATTAACACTAACACTCACTAAGAACGGAGGTAGAGGAAAAGGACCAAACCACACAATTCAAACCATAGTGCACAACGGATTTTAAGGTGGTTCGGATGCAACGACGGCAATCCTACGTCCACCCCTCACCAAACCCGGTGAGGCTACACTCGGGGATAAATTCCCAAACGGAGGCGACGCTCCAACCACACACGCAGGACGACGCCTGCACGCACACACGGGATGTGCCCCAATACACACACACACACACAGACGGAGACGAAGTCTCCAACACGATCCGACAACCGGGATCACCAACACAAACACCCGCTGCCACAAGTGCAGCAATCCACACACACGAGACAGAACGGATCTAAATAGACCCCCACACACACAAACACAGATCTAGGAAGATCCACGCACACACACGAATCAAGTATGGCACACACACACACGACCACGGATCCAACAACGATCCACACACACACAAGTTCTTGCAGTTTATGATGAACATAATTACAACATCCAAAACATAAAGACGATGAGGCTTAGTTTAGAAAACTCCTGATTTGGGTTCCCTTTGAATGCATGCTGCGGGGTTGAGAATGGATGAAGAACACTTGCTGCACGGAGTACTGTTCATGGCTACAGTACCCTTCTTCTTCACTTGGACAATCTTCCTTTGATCTCTTCTTGAAACCCTTGCTTGCTTCTTGATAGCCTCCCCCTTGATCTCTCTTTGTTGGTTGCTTGCTTCTTCACTTCATAGATGCTTGTTGGCTTCAGATGTACCTTGAATGGGTTGGAGATAGATGAAGAACTTGATGCACGAGGTACTGTTCACGGAGCTATAGTATCCTCTTCTTCCTCCTTGGATAGTCTCCCCTTGGATCTCTTGGATTGTTAGGGTTTATGACTCCAATAAGATGTTTTATAACCTTTGAATGGTCCATCGACAAGCCCCAGACCAGATCCACAATTTATGCCTTGATTGGTGGCAGTGGGATTAAAGAAATGGGTGAAGATTCCTTTCCATGAGCTTGAAATCGAAAGTCAACAAAAGGGGCCTCGGGGCTGGCGGTCGACCGGTAGCATGGGGCGGTCGATCGAAATTTTATAGGTTTTGGAGATTTAGGTGCTGGGAAAATTGGTCGACCGCCCCTAGGCTAGCGGTCGATCGAAATCTGGAATTTTCCAGATTTTGATCATTCAACTCCTCTTTTCGGTTCTGTTAATTCTGGTCAACCGGCCATGGTCCGTTGATCGACCGGAAAGACCTATACCTGCAAAAATGAAGTGTTAGCCTAAAGAAACATGTCTATAAGTCAAGAGCTTCATGTCCATATCAATTTCATTAATTTTATTCCGGGGGCGGAGAAACCCCCGCAAGGGACACTGCCCCCTTGACCCTCGCGACCTGACCGCGCAGGTCGATCCGCATGCGAGGGCGCACGAAGGCGAGTTTTGCAAGGGCTTAAAACCTCATGAACTAGTTGCATATGAACACTTTGAAACACACATGTTCTGAGGTAAGGATCAAGTTCTGGACTAAGTATCAAGAGATAAAACTCAATCATCCCAAGTAAATTATTCATGAAATAACCTCATGGAACACTCAATAACAAGGAGTGTATAACAGGGTAAGAGCCTTACCAATGGTTCTTGACAATACATGACATATACCACCTGTTTTGGATTGTAGAGGAGCAGGGTGCTTATCCACACGTTTGATTCACCAGGTGACTGCCATGAGTTTGATCTTGCAAGCAAGATAGTCAGGGTTAATACAATGCTTGTTCACATTAAAGAGGTTATGAAATCTCTTGTCTCTTGTAAAAGAGATTATGAAACCTCTTGCCTCTTGTAAAACCAACATATGCAAACCAAGGATTAAGACCATGTAACCGTTGCCATTTGCCAACCAACATAGATAACAAGAGCATGAATGTACGTAGTCATCAAGAACATGTGTAATCAACCATAAGTTTAGTTAGCATCACTTAATCACACATTAAGTTTAGTTATCATCAAAACCATAACTTAACAATCACAACAATCATCAAAACCATAACTCAACAACAGCCTGCACTTACAAAGGGGGTTCCACCCTTCTTCTAATGCGGGCTGAGATTTTTGAACCAAAGTGAAGAATATCTCTATGGTGAGAGTCAGTAACTCTTTCCCACAACGTTGAGCAGAAGATAAGGTAGTGAGGTCAAGTATTAACCACCGACAATGATAAGACATTCTGGTACGATGGTATTC
This sequence comes from Amorphophallus konjac, assembly GCA_022559845.1. NCBI lineage: Eukaryota > Viridiplantae > Streptophyta > Magnoliopsida > Alismatales > Araceae > Amorphophallus > Amorphophallus konjac. Next base: position 125,601 of record JAHNEJ010002479.1, read on the forward strand.
CCGTCAACATAATCCGAAAGGAAGTAGACCTTACGGACTGATCGTCGATGAGCCAGATCATGAGCTCAAAATATCTGAGTGCTAGGAGCACAAGCTTTGCGGTGGGGAAATTAATGTCATTTTCTTTTTAAACAATTATGTTCATTGTTGAGATACAACAGTTCTGTTACAACAGAATTAATGGTCAATTGAAATGTTGTTAAGGTCGGTATTCTTCAGGGTGCGGAAGTAATGAGCGGATTGGCCAGATTAATGTGGCTTAACCACTCCTGGTAACTCATATAAATAAGAAATGAAAAGCCCAAAGTGAGCAGTATGAATTCGATACAACCTCCTCTTTTTCCCTCCTCCCACGAGGATCTCTCTCTTTCCCGCTCTTCTTTTCCCCCTCTCCTTCCGGATCCTGAAAAACTTAGCCCCCCTATTCGCCCTCAATTCTCCAGATTCATCAAGGAAATCTACCCATAACTGGAAGTAAAGCCTTCGGATCTGATATTGTTTCCTTCTGCACCGGTGACCAAAGCTCGAAGTTCTTCCTCCGGAGCCCTCCTCCAAGGCTTGGACCGTGAACCTAGAAGGAGCCGCTCCAAATTGGTGCTGAGCTCGCTCTGAGCTCCAGATCATCATCTTCTATGGCCTTTGAGGATAATAAGGATGTCCGATCCATGCTGCAACAACTACTTCAACGGGTGGAGGCATTGGAATCTCAAATTTCTTCTCAAGATTCATGTGCCAAAGAGTCACGAACACAACCAGATGAGCAATTACTTGCTTCCTCTTCCATTTCATTTAAACCTCGTCCTCTAGAATTTCCGTGGTTTGACGGATCATCTGATCCACTTGAGTGCCAGTATAAGGCAAACCAGAATATCTCTTTTCATAGCACATCGGAAAGTCATAAAATTACTATGGCTTCCTTCCACCTTGAGGGCGATGCCCTATGTTGGTTTTGGCATTTTTTTGCAATGAAAGGCTATATTACTTGGCCTGAATTATAGAAGGGTTGGTAGCAAGATTTGGACCAGTAGCTATCTTAGATTCTCATGGTGCTCTCAGTAAATTGCGGCAAGTGGGCACAGTTCTTGACTATCAACGGGAATTCGAGAAATTATGTAATCGAGTTAAAGGAGTTTCCGAGGAACATCTCCTTGGTACATTTATTAGTGGGTTAAAGGAAGATTTGGCTTGTGAGGTTAGGTCTTTCAAACCTCAAAGCCTTTTACAGGCAATGGAATTGGCTAGGCTTCAGGAGACCAAACTAGCAGCAAGGAGGAAACCTCTGTATCCTTCCCATGTTCACCACCCCTTGTCTTCTCCTTCAGCTCCCTCTCCACATCCTCCTATTCAGAAGTTATCTTCACAACAACTGCAAGATAGAAAAGCCCAAGGGTTGTGCTATAATTTTGATGAGAAATGGGTGAGAGGACATGTTTGTAAACCTCATAAGTTGTTTTTTATTCACCTTCTTTCGGAGGACGATTTGATGATAAATGATGAACTATTGGTTAGTGAGCCGAACCCGATAGAATTGAACATGATTAGCCCAATCATCCTTGTAGACGCCTAATTTTAGACATCCCGCGGATCTTGTCTAGCCATCATAGAAGTGATACCTTTTCCTTGGTTGATTGAGAGTGTGGAATCTCATCCTTGTTTAGGTAGGCTCCACCCTGTCCCTTCGCGGATCCAACTGATATCTAGAAGGCCAGGGTGCTGGCCGCCCACACCTCAAGAAGGCCAGGGTGCTGGCCGCCCACATCCCAAGAAGGCCAAATTGATGGCCGCCCTCAGCTTCCTGGAAGGCCACACAGTTGGCCGCCCAGACCCTTAGAAGGCCAAACTGATGGCCGCCCATCTCTCCCTGGAAGGCCACTAACCTGGCCGCCTTCTGTCAACCGCCCGTCAACTCCACGATCCGCCCACTCTGGGCATGTCCTCCGCTACTGCTCCCACTCGTGGGGTCAAGACGCACGTACTCTCACACGTCTTCACCTCCGGATGGGAGGGAAATGAATTGAATTCCACCTCTGAATGCCTTCATGGGGGGGAGAGGACCCACATACAAAGGACTCCATTCCGAACCACCTCACGGGGGAGTTGGACATGTTTCGATAGGGGGTTGGACATTTTGGGGGAGGAGAGAGTTCGAGAGGTTTGGCAGCTCGGAGAGCCCTCCTCACTTTCGTCTCCGCGAAGAGCTTCATCCACGGGAGAGTCTGGTCTGCCTGCGGAGGAGTTTCGCCCATGTCTTGGGCGGCCATCGACATGGCCACCCACCCTCTTTGAAGGCCACATAGTTGGCCGCCCTCTGTTGGTCGACGGGCAAACCCCGTCCCTTTCTTCCCTGTTCTCTAGCTTGCTATGTTTTACTTCATTTCACTGCATTGCATGCATAATAGACTTCCCTAAATCCCTGTTTAAAGAGGTTTTTCAATCCAAAACATAGGGAAGGTGGATGGTCGAAAGTCTCGGCCATCCCCCTTTCCGTCCCCCTTCCCGGTACGATCACTCCCATTTGCATGTTTTTTCTTTTCGCCTTGAGTATATACTGCACCATCACAGTCTAATGGGTTTAATCTCTTTGTTTGTTGGTTAATTTGTAGGAACTTCATCATTGACTCGCAGAGCTCCCCGTTCTTGGCCAGCCGAGAGCGAGGACAGGAAGAACCCATATTCTCCCGTTCTTAAAGGCATTGCGATCATCCTACCCCTGTGAGGCTCAGGTATTAGCCTCTGGCGATCACAATTTCTTTATTTCTTATCTGTGCACTATAGGTAGCAGCAGTATAGTTCAGAGGGAGGACACACGCATTCGCACGCCATCGCATCCGGCACCTACCGACCTCACGGTGCCTACAATCCTGTCTCAAGTAACATTGCAGCAACATATTCCTGGAACAATGAGAGTCCTAGGACAACTTGGTGGTCAAGATGTGGTAGTCTTAGTTGACAATGGCAGTACACACAACTTTATTGATCAATCTGTGGTCAGCAAACTACATTTGAATTACATCACAATTTCAAATGTGCATGTTGGTTGGCCTCTGGTATAGAGTTACAGTGCAGTGGGATTTGTAAACAAGCTGCCATAGATTTATAAGGTCTTCCTATTATTGTGGATTTGCTTATTCTTCCTCTTCAAGATTTTAATATTGTTTTGGGTGCTAGTTAGTTGAAAACCTTGGGTGATATTATTTGGAATCTCAAATCCATGACAATGAAATTTACTGTGGGCACTCAACAGCATTGCCTTACTGCATTAACAGAACCACCAGTGCAGCTCATTTCTGGACAGAAATTCCATAAAGCATTACGTGGGGCCACCACTTTATATGCCATCACATTGTGTTCAGTCGACAGAGTTTCCACTGAACTACATTCAGTCGACAAAATTTCTACAGGACTAAATTCAGTCGACAGAGTTTCCACTGAATTAAGTTCAATCGACAGGGGTTCCACTGACTTTATTCAAGAACCTCATTACCCACAAGACCTGGCAGCCCTACTTACTAGGTTTGCTTGTGTCTTTTCTGAGCCACATGGTCTACCACCATCTAGGGACTATGATCATCGGATTCAATTAGTCAATGATTCTAAACCAGTGCATGTACGGCCTTATCGACACTCTCCTCACCATAGGAATGTCATTGAATCCCAGGTTAAGGACTTGATGAACAGTCAATTGTTAAGATGCAGTAATAGCCCCTTCTCTGCCCCTGTTCTTTTGGTTCAGAAAAAAGATGGCACATGGCGTATGTGCATTGATTATAGAGCATTGAATGACCAAACTATCAAGAACAAATATACAATTCCATTGGTGGATGATCGGTTAAATGAATTACATGTCTCTCAATATTTCTCAAAATTGGATTTGAGGTCAGGCTACCATCAAATCTGAATGCATGAGGATGACATTGGCAAAATTGCATTTTCCACTCATGAAGATCATTATGAATTTTTAGTCATGCCATTTGGCTTGGCTAATGCTCCATCTACATTTCAAAGTCTTGTGAATACTATTTTCCGTCCTCATCTTCGACACTTTGTCTTGGTATTTTTTGATGACATCCTGGTATACAGCCGCACATGGACAGATCATTTAGCCCACTTAAAGATAGTTTTGACTGTACTTCAATCTAACCACTTCTTTGCTAAGATGTCCAAATGCAAATTTGGGGTACAACACATTGACTACTTGGGTCATTCTAGTGATGGAGTATCCATGGAACCCAGTAAAGTGCAGGCAATTCTAGAAGTTCCTCACACTATCAAAGGTCTTCGAGGCTATCTGGGATTAACAGGCTACTATAGAAAGTTCATTAAAAATTATGGCCTTATTGCTACACCCTTGATCAAGCTATTAAAGAAGGATGCTTTTTCTTGGGATGCTGAAGCTGAAGAGGCCTTCCAACATTTAAAATCCTGCATGATCTCAGCCCCAGTGCTCGCCTTGCCAAATTTTGATGACACATTTGTAGTGGAATGCGATGCTAGTAGCTTCGGCATGGGAGCTGTCCTTATGCAATCCGGGAGGCCCATAGCTTTTCTCAGCAAGCATTTCAGTGGAGACAACTAGGCCTTTCTACTTATGAAAAAGAAATGGAGGCTATAATTTTTGCAGTCCATAAATGGAAAAATTACTTAACTGGACAGAAATTTATCATCCACATAGATCATAAGAGTTTAAGATACCTGCTACAGCAGAAGCTTCACACCCCTGCTCAACATCGATGGTTAATCAAGCTATTGGGTTATGATTTCAAAGTAGAATATAGAGCTGGTCACTGTAATCAAGCAGCTGATGCATTGTCCAGAGTTTATGAGGATATTCACTTGCATGCTCTTTCTACCTTCTCACCAACTTGGTTTAATGACTTACAGCAGGACTACAAGGAAGATGTCTCCTTATTGGGTTTAGTTTCTCTCTGGACTGCTGGCAAGTTGGACACTCATTCTTACTATTATAAAGTAGGTGTCTTATATTATAAACACAGAATTGTTTTACATTCCAACTACAAAAATTTGCAGCACATCATGGCAGCTCATCATGATACACCCGAGGGTGGTCACCTGAGGTATCACAAAACCTTACACCGGATTAGGGCAAGTTTTTACTGGAAAGGAATGGCCAAGGATTTAAAGCAATATATCCAGAACGGTTCCATCTGTCAGCAATGTAAAACTTTAAGTCAATCTCCTGTTGGCCTTTTGCAGCCTCTTCCTATACCTGATCACATTTGGACAGATATATCTATGGATTTTATAGAAGACTTACCAGTCCGGTTCAAAGTCTATCATTTTGGTAGTTGTGGATCGCTTATCTAAATATGCTCATTTTATTGCCCTGCATCATCTGTATACTACATCACAGGTGGCTGAAGAATTTGTTGCTCATGTGGTCAAACTCCATGGGATTCCTCAATCAATAGTTTCCGACCGAGATGCAATTTTCACTAATACGTTTTGGAAGGAATTATTCAAACTTCAAAAGTTCAGTTGAGGTTCAGCTCTGCTTATCATCCACAATTAGATGGCCAAACTGAAATTGTGAACAAGTGTCTTGAAACATACTTGCGATGCTTCTGCAATGAGCAACAAAAGCAGTGGCTTAAGTGGCTTCCATGGGCAGAATTTTGTTATAATACTTCTCTCCATTCTGCTATTGGATTTTCTGCTTATCAAGTAGTATATGGTGTCCCACCTCCCTCGCTTTTATCTTATGTTCTGGGTACGGCCAAAGTCCAGGAGGTGGCTACCAATTTACTCAGTCGGGACCAAATTCTTATTCAATTAAAACAACATCTTCACAAAGCTTAGGAGAGAATGAAGAAGTACGTCGATTTGCATAGAAAGGATGTCATCTATGCGATAGGTGACTGGGTGTATTTGAAGCTGCAGCCTTATAGATAGAATTCACATATCCATAGATTCAATTACAAGCTCAGTGCACGGTATTTTGGACCTTATCAGATTCTTGAGTGGATTGGGCAAGTGGCTTATCGCCTTCCTCTTCCTCCTACTAGCAAACTACATCCTATTTTCCATGTGTCTCAGCTAAAGAAACATCATGGCTCACGCCCAGTTAATTCTCAGCTTCCTCCAGATTTTTTCACTGCTCCTACGAAGGAACCATATAAATTACTGGGCAGGCGATTGTTCAAACGCGATAATAAGCCTGTCACCCAACTCCTCATCCAGTGATTGCATGAAGGGGTCGAGGGCGCTACATGGATTGATTATCAAGATTTCATTGCTCAATTTCCTACCTTCGACCTTGAGGACAAGGTCCAGTCTTGGGGGGGGGGGGGTATTTGCTAGGAGCATAAGCTTTGCGGTGGGGAAATTACTGTCATTTTCTTTTTAATCAATTATGTTCATTGTTGAGATACAGCAGTTCTGTTACAACAGAATTAACGGTCAATTGAAATGTTGTTAAGGCCGGTATTCTTCAGGGTGCAGAAGTAATGAGTGGATTGGCCGGATTAATGTGACTTAACCACTCCTGATAACTCATATAAATAAGAAATGAAAAGTCCAAAGTGGGCAGTCTGAATTCGATGCAACCTCCTCTTTTTCCCTCCTCCGACGAGGATCTCTCTCTTTCCTGCTCTTCTTTTCCCCCTTTCCTTCCGGATCCTGACAAACTTAGCCCTGTTCGCCCTCAATTCTCCATATTCATCAAGGAAATGTCCCCGGTACTGGAAGCAAAGCCTCGTTTCCTTCTGCACCGGCGACCAGAGCTTGGAGTTCTTCCTCCGGAGCCCTCCTCCCGGGGTTGGACCGTGAACCTAGAAGGAGCCGCTCCACTGAGTGCTTCTATCATTTTTAGAGGAATCATTTAAATCCACACGAGTTTGCAAACTGCAGAATTAATGACTCAACATTTATAAAACTTTGTAACTTTGCTGATACCAATTTCCGTAGCAGTTCTCAGCGAAGCGAATCATGTTCAAATCTTGTCCAGATGTACCTGACTCAAGAAAGTGTATTTTTCACTGATGGTATAATTTCCCTTTGAAATATATCGACATCAATGTACGGTTTATGCAAAAGGGATATGCTTACGCTTTTATAAAGGGTTGATCAGTCTGATTCTTTATGGACTAACTTAGTCAATAACTAGTCCAACGCATGATTACTTTATCTAAACCAATATTTAATAAAGAACTTGCTAATATGTTGATTTATTAGGTTAACTTTTATGCTGGATGGGACTAGAACATCCTTCAGAAAGCGTCATGTTGCGTCCACATGCGTAACATTCATAACAATTCGATATCCCAATAAGGAATATCTCCTAAAACTATTGTTTCCACATAAAAAATACCTTATCATCCTGTTTATTTATTTACACACAGGAAAATGTCCCTTTGGATGCTTAGTTTTTGCTCATGGTTATCTTTAATCATTCAGAAAAGTTCAAACTTTGAATACAAAAAAGCTGCTTGTTTCAAAGAACAGAGAACAAAAGATTCTCCATTAGGATAGGATGCTTGCGTTGCATAAAGAAGCAAAGAGCTAGGCAAGGAATTCTTGCCGGTAATGATGAGAAACAAACCATCCGCGTATCTGACAGCAAACCAGCTTCTTAGGGAGTTGTCAAGTGGCTTTGTTTTCTTTTAGTAGAGACTGTCGTTTATAATAGATTTTACAAATAAATTGTTAACGGCTACTTGCTTCTTGAACAGCATGGAAAGGATTCTGGAACGATATGAGCGAAATTCTTGTGCAGAAAGAGAGGTGGTGGCAGCAGATCATGAATCGCAGGTAGATATGATTGTGAGCAAGTCGATTAGAAAATCTTTTTGACCTATTCATTTCACACCGACATTTCAGTGTAAATAAGCTAGCACGTAGTTTGGTTTGGCACACCAACGTAACCATGATGAACTCTTTGAAAAGGGGTATGAAAGACCTTATGCAGCAAAAAGATAAAACATTATAAGCTTCATTGAATTTTGTGCAGGAAAGTTGGTGCCTTGAATATGCCAAGTTAAAGGCTAAGGTTGAATCATTGATGAAGAGCCAAAGGTACTGTAACCAAGGTTTTCAACAATTACTATCTGAAATCCCAAACTCCTGAATAATGCTCAGAGATTTAGATATGTTCAGGCATCTTATGGGAGAAGATCTCGAAAGCTTGAATCCCAAGGACCTTCAACACCTGGAGCAACAGCTGGAAGTTGGACTAAAGCAAATACGATCAAGAAAGGTGTGCTTTCCTTGTCTATACCATTAACAGATTTATTTTGAAAGCAGATCAATGACTCAAGATGTCTGCAGTCTATCCGCTTATATCGGTGATGAAATTCCTTCCTACTGCTTTCAGCTAAATTACCTCCCACTCTTGAATGAAACTGTAAACCAATAATTGAGCCAACCGGTTCATTGCAGTCTTCAAATATAAAGGGCTAAAGACACTGAAAAAGATATTGCTGCTAACTCATGTTCCCTAACATTGTTCCTTTTAATGGATTGAATAACTCAGGTATGCTGAAAATGGAAACTGATTGAATAAATCCATCTGCATGCACAACAACGGTAAAATTTGTATACTACTTGATTACTTTATAAATGTATGACAAACAATGCCCTCTAGCTCTAAACACTCATATCCATACTCTCCTTATTTGTTGATTCCATCAGTAAGTCCAGATGAGTTCTCCAAAGTTAAGCATCATTGTGTACTGTCAAGTTTCGGAAGAGTTTCAATAAATAGTTGAGGCCTAAACATGTTGGGATTTTTATTCTAAGCTTCCGTTTTGAACTTTCATGTGAAACGATTATATACTGTCTCAAAATCTCTGTCAAACAACATACTTCTAATAACTATCTAAGCTGTACTGTCCTTGTTGGTTGATTCTGTCATAGAGTCCAAATAATTTTCTCTTTGTGTAGTATATCATGTGTCATGAGATAGATGCGAATATTTATCCGTTCTTGGTCTAAAGGTTTCAGGAAATTTTAATAAATAAGTGAAGTTTTGAACTTATCATGAGAAACAATTGTTCTACGTCTTGAAAATTTCCTAGTGGTGTAAAGTCTATCGAAAGAGGATTTTGAACACTGATCTCACCTATTTGATATGAAACAACAAAAAAGCAAGAGTGGGGAATGCAAAAACTGAGATGTTCAGGGATTTTCTTAGATCTTGCAGAAGTATGTCTAATTGGTGGCTTGCTACTTAACGATAATTTTTTTGATCTGCAGAACCATCTGCTGTTTGATTCTATTGCTGCGCTTCAAAGGAAGGTATAGTCAAATTCTAACGGGCCATACTGTTTATCTTCTATGGAAGACAACCTGATGCACTAATATCCTTGGGCTTGTGTTTAAAGAATATTCTTGTCATATTGCCAATACATCCAAAAGTCAATCATCTGATCTAGTGTGTACTTGTATATAGTCAATTGACAGTAATGCATGCCAATATTACGGTCAGCCATACAGTCCAGTCAAGGCCAGCATAAACTCAGGCCACATTTATTTCTCTAAAGTCAGATAGAAGTTTCATCATCCTGTATCACTCAGGCGGAATTTATTTATTTAAATTCAGATACAAATTTCATCAACCTGTTTCAGTCACCTATACATCCATACTTGTGCTCAAGTATTGGAGCTTAGAAGATTCAAAGCACATCTCTAAATAAAGAAGAGAAACTGTGCCATGTACACACTGCACATAAACATCGGAAATTGAAAAATACTATCAGGTCACAAATACAATAGTCTCACATCCCCCTTCAGGATTAATTGTACTCCCCAGTATGGCGGAGCTCCCTCGGGAATGTGAGAAGCCCACCTCTGCATTGACTCCAAGATGAGCTTCCCCATCATCATTAGGAGGACCAAAGGGTTCAATGTAAAATCATTCACTGTTTTCTTTATTAGATTCCTTCACTTTTGTCATCCAAGATTCCTTCACTTTTTATATCCACGGGAGCCTTTCGTTGCTGCATAAATAGCAAAAAGCCTCCCTACTAGGATGAAGTAGCCAATCTATTACAAGTTGGCAGTCTAGGTTTCAGTACCTAGCTGACCAAACTTAATTTTGGGTTCTGAGATGGTTATCAAAGTGTCAAAAGTGCATCTGCAGTCCGCGACAATGATTAAACGTGGACATTCTAGAGCAGCTCATGGAGATCTCTCTTTTTTTTTTTGGGGGGGGGGGGGGGGAGGGGAAAGCGCCTCGAAGCCGTGCCCACCTGCCCCCTGCGCAGGAGGGGGGAGGGGGGCCGACAGCTCATGGAGATCTCATTTCCACTTCCAGCCGTCCATGCTATCCTGCAGCAATGTCTTTCTATCCAAACTCCCTCGAGCCAATCCATGTGTTCACTCTATGTTGTTACAAATTCCTCTCCAAACATGTGAGAGCTTCTGTGCAAACAATGGTAAAAGATCCTTTCTTCCCCTTCTGTAGTATTCCTCCCTCGCTACCTCATGTCATAGACATCTTCAGCTTCATTCAGGCATCTTCTAGACCTCAGATCTTTTGTAGGAATCTAGTGGGCTTTTATGGCTAGCCACCAGGTTACTATAGTTATCAGCTGTAGAATGTGGTGGGCATGGCACAAGGAATTGCCAGATTTTAGTGAGATCGATAGACAAGCAGACATGAGACAACAGATCATTTCCAAGACTGGCAATGGGACATATGTTGCTGAAGTGGAAAAAAAATTGGAACTAATGTAAATGGGGAATTTTTCTGTAAGGAAGAATCTTCTGGGTCTTTGAAAAAATATGGGATCTGCTGTAAGACAGTCTACTTTAAGGCCACATGTTCTTTTACTTTTCCAGTCAGAAGGATATGATGTTATATGTTTTTTTCCTTTACCAAAATGTGACCCATCAGTTAGCTTCTAGGGGACCTTCAAGTCTGCCACCTCCCTTAGAAGGCATATCTGGGAAAGTTATGCCGAACATGCCCTGGAATCATCTGCATACTGTATGTACAATTTCTGCATGTGAAGACAAAGTACTGAATTCATGGATTAATTCATGGATCAATCACACCAAACCCTCTAACCAGGCATCTCTCTCTCTCTCTCTCAAGTTGCCAGAACCCTATGATGCTGAGAAGTGATCGGGTTGCCTTACCATACTGAAAATCCAGGTGCTTCCTAATTCATGTTACCTTGTTTTGGGTGCAATGCATACTCGTTAGTAACATAAAATTAACACCAGATTTTTTTATGATATTACGTAAACAATATTTCAAAAATAAGATGTCTAAGTGGATTGACAGTTGCTGATATTAACGGAAAAATGCTAACACTAATACATGTAATGATCATAGTCTTGGGGTCTTCAATTCAGTGCCAAATGTGGAAATGCCCCTGTGGGACTAAGGTTCAAAAAAAGGATCTAGCAGAGTAGGACTTCCAACCAAAAGGAAAAGGGAAGCCTACTCTACATCCATTCTAAGTCTGAAGCCTGCTCTACATCCATTCTGAACTTATGTATTCGTTCAATTTGAATCTTTGGCCTCCTACTCCTGTTTCCTTCAATATGTCAGCTTAACTTGATCTTAGACTCATTGTCAAGCTTAATGTCAATGGGCCTCTTGTCCTGTTTCCATCGATATGTCACCTTAACTTGATCTTAGACTCATTGTCTTACATAATGTCAATCGGCCTCCTGTCTTTTGACAGCGCACAAGATGATGTTATTTAATGTCTCACTCTTCAGAAAAGATCCACCATGCCACTATGACACGGCTGGATCCTACAAAGAAGCATTGAGGAAGATTGATGCATCTACAGCCTCCGTTCTCCCTTATCTATGCTTAAAGGGCAATGAAGCATGGTGTAGGTCTCTAGGGTGTCAATTCATTTATCATGTGAGAGAAAGAAAAGCAAAAACAAGGATTTTGCCATGATGCATGTGGCCAGTGGCAGAAGGACCTCCTCCTAGAGATTAGAAAATGGAAAATCACATACTAGGTAACACCCATGAGGAAGTTGGGTTGGAGGAAATTTAAATACCTGCTGGAATGCACCACCTGACAAACGAAAAAAAATGAGAAGGAAAAAAAAATAGAGATTGACTTGAAACGGAAATTTTACACGATTAGGTCTCTTTCTCGTTGCCTAACCTTCTCTTTTATCTGATGGTGTTGTTTAAGCAGGAAAAGATATTACAAGAGCAGAACAGCATGCTGGAAAAGATGGTAATTCAGATAGACCCTTACATATTTGCAGTGTCCAAACTCGACCAGTAACACATTGCTATTTTCTTCTTGTTGCGTGGGAATGCTACCTAAAACAGCTAAAAGAGAAAGAGGCTGCCGCTTCCTTGGCCCAGCAAGCACGGTGGGAGCAGCAGCCGCAACAGAACCCCGGTACCGCCATTGGCTCCTCGTCGCCCCCGACCTTGGCCCAAGTGGATGGGGGGCCGGCCACCACCTTGAACATTGGGTAGAACCCCGTTTTCTCACTCTTTCTCCTGCGGCGATTTTCCTTTTAAACATTCCCGGTTTGTTTTTCGGTTAAGATCGAGGGGATAATTTAACCGACGAGAGAGAGAGAGAGGTGTGAGCCCCACCGCTCCTCCTCTCACACCCCCACATAACTTACCAGGATCCGTTTAGAGCATTCGACCATGGGTGGGGTTAAATTAATGGGCTAACCCCACCCGGTTAACAAAGTCCAAATGGAATGAGCAACGCTCAGTGTAATTGCACATCTCGAGTCCACAATATTTTTTAGTTTTAAATCTTTTTTCAACCTCGGGTTCCACCAGAGCTATGTGCTCGGAGAAAGTGCATCTAGTCGGAAAGCTAAAAAAAAAAAAAAAAAATCAAAAACCTAAAGAATGGTGATCGATCTTTATTGTGTTTGAGTTTTTTGAGCTATCTGATCAAAGGGCCCTTACGCAGTTATGTTGATCAAGTGGACTCAAAGGCTGGAATAATTTTTTAAAATAAAAAATAAAAATATTGTATACCCAATGTGTGCAATTACCTCCCCGACGTGCAACAAGTCGAAATCGGAATGAGTAACTACCGCAATTAACCGGCCAGCCGTCCAATGGGAGGTATTATCATGTTGTTATAATAGACGACCTCATTTATCAAAAAATTTTATTTGCTCTTAGTTCATTGAGGCTCGGTAATGTCAACTCAAGTTAAGTCCCCTGAACAGAACTAATAGTTATAATCTCTCGTAGAGTACACCGCGTATACACGACGGATCCAATGAAAAAACGTGTGGAGAACATTTTAGAACGGTCTCAACGCCGATGGTTATAATCCTAGGCATTGCAATCTACGTTTATTTATGGGAAAGAGTCCAAATTAGCTTTTATGCGAAGGGGTCATAGTTGAGCAGTATTTATATGATATAGACACAAAATGAAGATAAACTTAAATAGCTTGGCCCTAAGTACCTTAATCCTGTGGCAGTTGTGTAGTTGAAGAACGGTCAAGAATGCAGTGCACCCTGCCGAAACAAGTTGACGTGATTTTGCAATGCAGGACTTACCAACCACCGACGGAAGTGGAGGCAAATCAACCGCAGTCTCGGCCCAGCAACAAACTGCCGGCATGGATGGTCGGTCACATGAACGGAAATTAGGGGCTCCACGGTTATGTGATCTCTCTCTCTCTCTCTCTCTCTCTCTCTCTCTCTCTCTCTCCCAGCCTTTGACGAATTGATGTATATCATATATGTGCTAAATCCACCTGCCCTATACGCAAGATGTAACGAGCGATATGGGGCAAATCCCGTGAACTCGCGCAAATATTTTGATATCTCGCGCGCCGTAGGCCCGTAGCCCCCTTAATTATACCAGCTGATCCTGGGTGTAATCTGATGTGAAGTCATCGGTAAATTAGGAACTACGCTGGTTTGACTAATAATATTATCGTTTATAAAAGAAGCAGAAAGAATCTGTGTTTTCATTAGCATTCCATAAGCTGTTACTTCTTTTCTCATCTGTATGCTCATTTTTTTAGAAGAAAATGATCTTTTTCATTAACCCATAAAAATATGCAAATATGTAGACAAGCATAAGTCACGAACCCAGACAAAGTAAGCCAAGGCGATGAAAATCTTAGGACCCAAACCCCTTGTCTTAAATCTTGAAGAGCACGGTGAGCACTGTTTGGTTTGATCTAGTTTAACGAGAATATTTCTAAAATTAAATTGAGTTGAGAGGTCAACTTGAACTAAGTGCCTTTAAGACCAAACGAAACATCATTTTGATTAAGTTTGATTCGATTTGAATCATAATTGCACGTTGGTTTAGGTCAAAGTTAAACATAGGCATGGTTAGGATAGCATGGGCCATGAGCCAAAGTTAAGATGCGGCTCGAGTTGGATTAGGCCCTATTTTTTTTGGATTAGTCCTTGGTTTTGCCATATTGATTACAAATGGACTCTAAAATTGATTACACTAATATATGGTAGAGTAATGCTTAGTACACACTCGAACAATTTTTGACCTGACGGTGTGCACGAAGCAAACTCAATTCTTTTAAAAAAAAATTTATGCCGTGGGGTCTTAACTTGTGGAGTAAGGCACATCTCCATCCGATGAATCAAAAAAATAAAAATTTTTAATAAATAGTGTTGGGCTCAATTTATCTTAAATTGACCCTTTTATTTTAAATTTTCTGGACCATCGGATGGGGATGTGTTTTGCATCACAAGCGAGGATGATTTAGATCCCATGTCAAAATAAAAAAATTATTTGGTACATACTCCGAGTGTGTAATTAAGCCTGAGTGTGCACTAAGTATTACTCTATATGAAAATCTCTTTGTGTGCATTCCAACCCATCACAAATGACTTGACTTCCAATTTGAATAAATGTCCATTATGTTTAATACTTACTTTTTTTTGAAAGTTCGCCTAATACCGGCTGTAAATTGAAGTTTGTAATTTATTGTAAATATCTAGTTAACCTTAGGTGGACAAGATTAATAATGAAAATAATATATAGAACAACTTAATATCTTGTTTTGTGCTCTAAATGAGCTGTCATTTCTTCTGAATCAAATACAAGATTTAAAATAATATGGCATTTGGGAGTACAATTCTACACGTAGCATTAGAAAGGGGGCTAATCAATCAAATTTTAAAGAATATTTTTCGTAGAAAAATCAGGTAAGAGTAATGTAATCTTGGCATCATGCCATCTCAAACATCATTTTCTCTTTTGAGAGGTCAAACCCCATCCATCATAAGCATGCAAAAATAATAAAAAAAGGGTGACTTGTGAACTAGTTGCTACAGGGTAACAAAAACATAGCGGATTTCACTAACAAGAACACTTAACTGTTGGAAAATATCTTTTTCATAAATTTAATATGTAAATTATGATAAAATAAATAATTATTTATCTCAATAATTAAATCTTACAGATTTAATTAAAATTTAGGTCTCTATATATGTCTGGGACAAAATGAAAAGGTACACAAAATATTTAATAGATGATATATCGTCTACACACGTACCGACAAAAACTTATAGTTGAAGTAATCGGCTAAGTCTTAAAACAAAGGGAGAAAGATCTCTTGTCGGGCAGGCAGAATATCTGTTATATCATAGCTACGAAGTAAGTGGACAATATAAGACTGTCTAAATTGATAGGCAGAACATATGCTACAACGTAGTTATGAAATAAGTAGGAGATAAGGTCTTCTAAATAGATAGGTGGAATTTCTGCTATTTCAAAGATATAAAGCAGATAAGTGGAAATGTCTTCTGTTATCTCAGAAATAGAAAGAAATTAGGTGAAAAGGCCTCCTATTATATCAAGAAGACAAAAAAGATAGGCAAAATTTTTATTATGTTAAAGATATAAAATAGATAGGTGGAAATGCTTTCTACTATCTCAGAAATTGAAAGAAGTTAGACGGAAAGGCCTCGTGCTATGTCAAGAAGACAAAATAGATAGGCGGAGATAGGTGATATTGCACCTACTTTAGGAAAATGACAAAAGATCGAAAGTTGGGAACACTTGTTGATAGGCGATTCTGCACCTATCTTAGCTAAAACAACACACGTCTACCTTTTAACTCTTAGTATTTAAATGACACGTGTCTTCACATGAGTATGTGATAATTGACCAATCACCTCGTAAAAATAAGCATGTAAAATATCTTAAAGAATCATAGTCATGCGTAGAAAACACTGTTGACTGTTTGACCAACCCTGTAACTTACATTTAATGCCTCATATCTATGGAGATATGCCTATATATATCGCATCTACATTTATTGTTCGGTACCTATTGAAATATTTGCACTGACGGAGACGTATAATATTATTTTCTACTGTATGCTATCTCTTCGAATGGAAAAGTAATATATTTATTCATAGAACATTTCAAATCTCTCTACTTTATCTCACGTCACATTTAAAGATATACATGGCAGAGACGTTTTGAGCATACTAACCGGCATGCTTATCTTGGAAGAAAAGGGATACAAACACGAAAGAAGAAAAAATGCAAATATACATATCTTTATAGAAGAGGATCTGCCTTACCTACTACCTGGACAAAGACCAAAGTGATCATGCCATGAAGAGAACAAAGACCCAACTATCCGTGGTGAAAAACACAGGGTCCAGGCTACACATAGATCTCTACGTACTGAGAGCTAGGAATCCGACCGTTGGAGGATGTATCTAACAGACATAAAATTCTCACCTTATAAATACCTGATGATTGCCAAGACAAAAGGTACACAAAAGATTGCTGAGCAAAACGATCAAGCATTCAAGCACTCTTCAGCAATAAAAGCATCCCCAGCACTCTGCTTCCTCGCATTCACGCCAAGGGAGGACTTCACTATAGCAAAAGCTTCATCCTTGAAGTCTTCAAGCTCATGAAGCATTCCAGAGGAGAAAAGTTCTTCATCGTATTCTTATTGTCTCCTCTGTCTATTTGTCTATCTGATTAACTCATTTATTTTCTTGTGTATTTTTGGTCCACCATTAATCTCATCTGGGAGCAGTTAGGTGGAACCTTGATGATGTCTGACTGACAGTAGGAAGCTTAAGCATTTGATGCTCTAAGGATACTTGCTCTCTGTAAACAAGGTCGATCTACTGACATAATAAAGGTCAGCTAGGTATCTGGTTCCTAAAAAATCAGTAGGAAGGTTTGCTGAGATCTAAGAAGATCAGCTAGAGAGCTGGCCCTAAGAAAGCAACAAGTGTAACCTTTGTTGAAATGTTAAGTGGAACGCCCAGGCGTATTGTTGGGGACTGAACGTAGGGAAGTCAAAGAGAGCTGACTAAACCAGTATAAAAATCCTGGTGTTTGTATGGTGTGCCTATTCTTAGTTTTATTTTCCGCTATGCATACGTTTTAATTTTTAATATGTGATTAATATTCAAGGCACACCTATTCACCCCCCTAGGATGTGCCCGGCTAGTAACACTAACAATACCTAATAATATCTGACATACCAACAAGTTAAAATTCCAACATCTGGACAGTGTCATGAGCTCCCCAAACATGTTAACCCACTTCTAGATCCAGAGTGTTACACAAATAAGAAGCAAATTTGAGGCATTAACTTTCATTGTATTAAGCTGAACAAAATATAAACTGAGCAGGTAAAGAAATGTATGATCGTATTGACCATGTAGTTACATAGTTGAATGTAATGAAAGATTTGAAATATTTCATTTATACCTACATTGCTTCTATAAGATCTTGGCACCGATTATATTTGGCTACTTCTTCTACCAATGACTTGAGAGGGAGTCTTGGCACAACAACCCACTAAAGAACCAACTCAGATGGTTTGGTTTGTTATAGAGAAGTCAATTGCCATGAAGTTTGGCAATCTTCTTAATATTCTATACCAATTTTAGCTTTGCTTAGCACGTGCACCGACCCAATGGCTTTTCCTTCTCGATCTGAAGGTCTTGGTGTTGCTCCCCTTGAGGTTGTGCCTCTACCATCCCTTAGAGGGATATAGGTCTGAGTTCCTTCCAGCGTGCGATACATCTCCTAGATCTTGAAATATGTTATCATGCTCCAGAATAGCCCTTCTTCATATGTAGTTCTGCTACAGGGGCTTCATTCGTCATCATCATCTTCTTCTTCTTAGCGCCTTGAACTCCAGAAGTTGAATGTGGGTTGAGTGAGAAATCCTGGGACTTCAGATTGCAGAGAGAAAAAGAGAAAATTGAATCTTGAGATGAGAAGATGAGAAATGCTTAGGAATTATATGAGAGAGAGATGGAGTGCAAGAGCTTCGAAGGAACTACTCTCTTGAATGCTTTGAGCAAATGACGCAAGGTAGAGACGATTGCCTACGTTGATGGATTCAAACACCTTGGCGTAGTCGCCTTGGCGTAGTAGGGATTTAAAGGGTTGCAAATCTTAGTGGTTGATCTAAGGAGACGATCTATTTGCGTAGCTTCCTTGGATTTTTTGCACCCCTATAGCAACTGATTCTAGAGCCAAACACTATCATCGCACTTAGATATAAGATCTAGATTTAATCACATTAATTCTCAACTAATTCTGACTACTTTAATCTGTCCAAGTTGATCTACCTCAGTCTTCCAATTGAATTCACTTTTACCTTTTCACCTTCTAACCGCACTTAGATGAATCCTTCCAACTAGTTTCCTCAATATACTTCAAACTAACTTTTGCCTAGTTCTTCTTCTACTACTAAGTGGACTTCTAACTAGTTTTTGCAACTGGGTTGTAATGCCCCGGGTTTTTCGGATCCTTTTTCGCGGGCCGCGGATCATGTCCGAGTATATTATGAACTTGTATATTGGGTTCTCGGGCCCCGTTTTCGGTGTTTTCATGAGTTATTTCGGGTTCGTGTCGGCGCGTGAAGTGGCCTGACTTTTTCTTGGAATTTTTCGGAGTCTGAATTGATTTTTTGAGAATTTTTGGGGTTCATGCGGATGTTGTTACCAAAATAATAAAAAAATAATATATTAAATAAAAAATTTAAAACCCCTTTTCCCCCTCTCCCCCTCCGACCCCTCGTCTCTCACTCTCTCTCGCATCTCTCCTCTCCCTCACTCTCTCCCGTCTCACTCTCCCTCTCCCTTCTCACCCCGGTGGCCGATGGAGGTGGCGAGGGGACGTACGGTGGTGCGACGGTGGCGGCGTGCGGCGAGGATGAACCCGAGGGACATGGCGTGCCGCGAGGTGGAGGCTTTTGCGACCGTGGGAGGCGACCGCGTGGGAGAACGGAGTTTTCATGGGGTATTCTACCGTAAAGCTTCTAAAAGGTAGGGGGGCGGATCCCTGGCACCCTCGTGGGTTTTCCCTTGCGATTATGTGTTCCGGCGAGGCCGAGAGAGGGCGTTTTGCTTATTTGGGGAAAAATGAGCATCTTAGGGTCGAGGGATGATTTCGGCCGATTTGGGCCCCGATCGTGGTTTGGATTTGGTTTTCCTATGGTAGGAATGCCCAGGGATGGATTTCCTTTGTTTTTCTCTTCGCAGTTGTGGCGAATGGGGTGTGGGATCGAACTCCGTGTGGAGTTCGGCCCGTTTTCGCAAACTCGACAGGAGACGGCCAAAGAGGTGGCCGTCTGTGCCCTGGACTGGGCAGCCAAGACCCTGGCCGTCCAGGTCCACTGGGCGGCCAAAGGTCTGGCCGCCCAGGTTGCCCCTGCCTTCTCCCCCTTTGTTTTGTTCCTGTTCATGCCCTGTACTTGGGTGGCCAAAGGGTTGGCCGCCCTGGTCTGTTGGGCGGCCAGCCCTCTAACCACCTAGGCTCTGCTTAGCCCTGGTCTGGGTGGCCAAAGAGATCGCCGCCCAGCCTGTTGGGCAGCAAAGGGTATGGCCGCCAAGGCCACTGGGCGGCCAATGGGTTGGCCGCTCAGCCCATTCAAGCCCTAGAATGTTATGCTTCATGTTTTCTTGCCCCGAGGTGTCCGTACGTGATACGGTTCCGTGGGAGAGGTGTCCGCATGATTCGTCATGATCCGGGATTTCTATGTAAGTCATCATGGGCCATCCTTGTGAGAATTGTGTCTATAGAGAGTGTTCTCCCCCATCTGGGGTTACCATGAGCTGAGGTCCTTTCTTGCACGAGTTAGTAGGCCGGTGTCCGCTAGTTCTCGTACCAGCCTTAGGAGGTTTACCCATATCGGGCTGTGCCGCCTCATGGTTTCAGGTGTGCGTGAGTTGGACCTTCTTCTGAGTAGTACTCCACTAGGCTCAGCTTACTGAGTGTCGTGCACTTACCGGCTGGGCCGAGAGCGGTTGCTTACTGAGTGCCGACACGTTCCGACCGTGTAGTCTAGAGCTGTACCCGATGTGACGATTTTAGACTGGTTACCGTAGGGCCCCTCGCCTTAGCAGCCTGAGTCTAGCTGAGGGGAAAACCAGTTAGAGGACCCGACCTTGAGGGCATGGTCTATGTGTACACACGTAGTTGGGGGCAGTGGACCCACGCCGACGGGTGTAACCCTAGCTAGTCCTTGTGTTGTTGCGACTCCGCCTCACTCTCTGGGAGAGGCTGGCAGGCGTGAGCGTAGTGGGCGGTGTAAGGCATCTGGGACGCATCCGACCCAGTCCCTTGCCTCACTCTCTGGGAGAGGTGGCCAGGTTAGGGAGACTCGGCGTGGTGTAAGTCGTCAGAGGATGCATCCAGCCGGTGCTAGTGGCGGAGTACTTCAGTCACCCGTGGATTTGGTTTCCGACCGTGAGCCGTGGTTCTCTGGAGTAGGGGTGGTGTGTTCTGACCGGGTGACTTTAGCATGGTTTCTCGCCTGCGAGGTCGAGGTTTCCCAACAGCGTTATCAGGGTTCTTCCGGTAGCTGTGATAGGATGTTTCGGCGGTGTGGTTACCGTAGTGGCTCCCGTCCGTGAAGACTTTCCGACGTTAGATGTGTCGTAGGTTCTTGCGGCAGTGCGACCATGACCTTCCTTAGCTCGACGGTTCCGACTCGGGATCGTGGTTCCCTCGTGAGGGTAGGAGTAGTGTAGAGACTCTGTGCTTCTGTCGTTTACTGCTTTTTTAGCCACCGCCATTGTTGTTGCTAAGGTTATTTTAGTCGATTCGCCATTACTGTTGCCCTTGTCGTTGTTGTTACTTTTACTGCTTTCCTTTACTGTTATTATTTCTGCTGCTGCCGCCTTGTTTACCGCTTTCATTGTAGTAGGGATCCGCGGGACCGCTACTGAGCCAATGAGAATAGGCTCACTCCTTGATTTTTCAGGTGCAATGCTTCTCCTCGAGGTGGTGCATCTCGGTCGGAGATCTTTTAGCAGCCAGCTCGCCAGTACCGGGATATGCCTCGAGGGAGTACGTTTCTTTTCTTCTAGACTGTACTCATAGACTAGACTCTGTATGTAATATCCCGGACCTTTCGGATCCTTCTTCATGGGTCCCGGATCTGGTTTTCGGAGCGTCCGGCTCCGTTGTGTCCGAAATTTCGTTTCGGACATCTTTCGTGTTCGGATCGGCGCGATCCGGAGTCGTTTCGGAGGCCCGGAGGCGTTCCGCGGCTTTTTCCGCGCGTGTTTTCCGATTTCCGGTGTGTGTTTCGGCTTTTTCTTCGGACGCTCGCTGCGGGCGAACCGGGCAGTTCCCCGAGGCACGAGTGGTACCGTTGCGATCGGTGCGTTCCGAGGATTCCGGAAATGTATTTTTCTAATTTTCGGTATTTTTCCGAAAAATCGGATTTTCTATATATTCCCATTTTCTTTTCTTTTCTTTTTCTTCTTTTCTCTTTTCTTCTTCTTCCTTCCTCTCTCTCCCTCACGCGACCGTGGCCGGCTCTCTCCCTCCTTCTCTCCCGTTCGACCGTGCCGACCCCCGTTCCGGCTGCAGACGGCGGCGGTGCGACGGCGCGAGGACGTGGGTGACGTGGTGGCGATCGTGCGGGCATACGGCGAGCGTGGGAGGCGTGGAGAGGCGAGATTCTAGCGGCGTTCTTCGCGATTTCGAGCTCGGATCGGAGCGTTTCGTCGCGGACCGGAGGTAGGGTGACGTTCCTTAGCCTCATGTCTTCCGTCCCCGTGAGTTTCAGCTCGAGACGAGGTCGAGAGGGGTTTATTTTGAGCCGGGAAGGGTCGATCATGCCGCGGGGTGAGTTCGTCCGATCCATCGTTTTGAGCCCCGATTTCACGGTTTAAGGGCGTAGGAGCATGCTAGGGGGCTTGGGGGTTCTTCTCTCGCCATTTCCCCCTCCGTGGGGTTTGTTTTGAGGCCGATTGGGCGATTCCGGTGAGGTTCGCCGTTTTCTCGCCGGTGAGCGATGTGCGGTCGAACCAGTGGCCGCACAACCCCTATGCGGTTCCGTTCGGACCGTTCATCGGCTCGGCGCGCTTTGGGTGAGGCTTGGCGCGCAGTGGGCTTGAGCGGTCTATCGTGGGACCGCATATCCTAATGTGCGGCCCCACAGCAACCGCCCAACCCCAAGGGTTTTGACCGTTGGTTGTGACCGTTGTGCAGTGCTCTGGGATGTGCGGCCAGGAGCTGACCGCATAACCCCTTGCACGGCCAGGTGCTGGCCGTACATCCCCTAGCGCTATGGTTGGATGTGCGGTCTGGCCCTGACCGCACAACTCCTGAACGGCTAAGCCGTAGCCGCCCTTCCCCAAGTGCGGCTAAGGACTAACCGTCCAGGGTTTTTACCGTTGGGAGACGAGCGGCCAGGAGGTGACCGTTCTTCACCCACGTGCGGTCAAGAGTTGGCCGCACATCTGTTTGAACGGTCCTGTGTTGGCCGTTTATCCGTCGTTTGGACCCTGGGTGGAACGGTCCTGATATGACCGTTCTAATCCTTGTGCGGTCCCTGTGTGACCGTACATCCCTGAGCGGCCCAGTGTGGACCGTTCAAGGGTACGGGTTGCGTCGGTGTGTCTCTCGTCGTACAGAGTGTACCGGGAGATGTTGTTGTCAGCTGGTCACCGTGCGTCGGTGTTGGTACAAGGAGCGTTCCTCGTACCTGCAGTTGCACCGTTGTTTTCCGAGACTTGAGAGTCTACTCCTTCTGTGACCCTCCACTAGTCGTAGCCTACTAGTACGCGTGTGCTAGTCGCACCAGGGAGTGGTGTACGGGCTGACCTTTAGAGACGGTTTGTGGACCGGTTACCGTTGGGCCCCACGTCTTGCAGCCAGAGTCCGGCTGAGGGGAAAACCGGTCAGAGGGCCAGACCAGGGACGCGTGGTCTGTGTGTGCACACGTGGTTGGGGGCGGTTGGACCCACGTCGACGGGCGTGACCCCAGCTAGTCACTTGTTGTAGTTACTTGTACGGTGTTTGCGCCTCGGGTAGGACCTACCCTGTCAGGCGGTTCACCTGCGGTGCGGTGTAAGACGTCAGGGGACGCTACCGGCTGTGCTTCTAGTGGGCGGTACTCCTGTTGAGTACGGAGTGTCAGACTGTCAGTCGTGTGTTTCCGACCTTCGGGTTTTGACGGTTCGACCGTTGAGTTTCGGTCTTCTCGTACCGTGGCACGTGTGTCGGTTTGCGTGCCGTTAGGGTCTAGTTCTGTAGAGTACAGGGCTTTCCTTTCCGAGGTACCTTTCTACCGCTAGAGTAGTGGTTTCTCGTTTTTCGAGGTAGGGTTCGAGTGATCCCTACTGAGTCTTGTTCCGAGACTCATTCCCTGCGTGTTTTCACCGTGTTTCAGGTGAGGCGCCACCTTCGGGGAGCGTGTCTGGAGCGCAGCGGAAGCGTGGTGCGGGTGCCCAGAGGTAGTGCCAGAGGTCAGAGCCGGGGGATGCCCCGTGTAGCTGTACTTTTCTTTCTTGTCACGGTACTAGTCGTGGACTACTGTTGCCGTTGTTGTTATTTTATTGTGGACCATGTAAAATGTTAATTCATTTCCTGCTTAATATCATAACTGTTTAATTTCTGCAATTATTTGTGATGCTTGTGTAGTTTCCACACCATCCTTTTAACCCTTCCGAGTCTTCGGGCTCGTGGGTGGCGGTGCGAGTCTCGGGTTATCGGGCCTTCCCGGTAATCGGATTCTCGGGTCGTTACACTGTAGTTATATTTAATTATTGTAAAATGTTAATTTTATCTCTTCTAGTTAATTATTAATTCTATAGTTTATTTTCCTGTTTGTTTAGAATTTCAGTGCATGACCACACCATCCTTTTAACCCTTCCGAGCTTCGCAACTCATGGGTGGTGACGTAAGATCCGAGTAGTATCGGGTTTGACCCGATATCCGAATCTTGGGTCATTACATGGGTTCCTCTGAGTGGGATGTAGCACCCCGTATAAAAAAAGATAAAAAAAATTATTAATAATATTTCCCAAATAAAAAAAATATATTAGATAAACTCTAGAGAAAGCTTAAGTAAGAAGTTGGAACATGGAGTTATCATATGTAAAGATTATTCACTTAACAAGTGACTTCTTAGTGTAGTTGGTTAAGTGATGTGCCTTTCAACCTAGTGACCAAGGTTCCAATCCCAGCATCTACCATTTATGCAACACAATATACAGACTTGGTAAATTGATGCACGAACACAACAACAAGCAATGTATAGACTTTGCCTGAAGGATTGCACAAATGCAGATAGTAAGGTATGTACATTGGAAATGCCATGAACGAATGTATGGACTTAATGTGCTTGTGACAACAATGTACAGACTTTGAGTAATGATGTACCGACTTATCAACCAGCCAATGTACAGACTTTGTGTTGCAGCAACCAGCCAATATATAGACTTTAAGTTGCAGCAAATGGACAATGTACAGACTCTACGTGTGTGCTAGCAGACAATGTATAGACTTTGAGCTGGTGAACGTAGGTAAAGATAGGAATGTATAGACTTTGAATGCATGGAGCACACGGGCTGTACAGACTTGGTCCGAGAGTGTATAGACTTTGAGCTGGTGAACGTAGGTAAAGATAGGAATGTATAGACTTTGAATGCATGGAGCACACGAGCTGTACAAACTTGGTCTGAGAGTGTATAGACTTTAAACCAGTGAACGTAGGTAAAGATAGGAATGTATAGACTTTGAATGCATGGAGCACACGGGCTGTACAGACTTAGTCCGAGAGTGTGTATAGACTTTGAGCTGATGGATGTATAGACTAAGTGTGCATACAATAGAACGTAGGTAAAGATAGGAATGTATAGACTTTGAATGCGTGCATGCTACAAGGCGATATACAGACTTTCTATAATGATGCACAAATACATATATAAAAGTATGCACATTGAAGAGGGATGCTCAGGCATGCGATGTGCAGACTTTGAAGTGAAAGATGTATAGACTTAGTGTGTGTGTAACCTTGACAGAAACCTGCACCAACCTTATTGACCTATACCTACGCTTGAACAGGTTTTGCACCAACCTTAGGTACATGAATAGTGTAAGTTTTGCTTAAAGAAAATTTTGAGAAATAAATTTTATGAAAAATAAGAGAAAAATATAAGGATCCTAGTCATGAAATTTTATAAACTGATTCCATCAATTTTTAAAGATAAAAATCTTTAAAGTTAGATACGGAGTTTCGGGTTGAATTTTATTCTGGCATATTTTAATAAAATAAAATTTTGATAAATATCAGAAAAATCTAGGGATCATAAAAATATATAATTTACTATTTTTATTAACACGGTTCATTAGATATAAAATTTCTAAACGTTGTAATCATTATAGTGGTGTGCCCAGACAAACCATAGTTGGCACCCCATTATCATGTGTCCTTTCCGACACATACAACCCCTTTTTGTTGGCATCGCACTATAGTATGGCCATGGGACGCTATGATTTCGGATCTTGTTCCCCTCCTGTCTATCCAAAACACTATAATATTCCCTATATTGAGGCTCCCTCCATTCTTCCGAAGGCTTGCTGCAGAGAAGAGGGAGCATTCTCTGAAGTTGCAGAGGTTGCAGAGGAGGGAAGAAAGCTGCCCTTTTCTTTTGCCTGTACCTAGTGGTCATCTCAGAAAGGTAGGTGTTCTCATCTTTTAACTAAACCAGTTGCTAATTAACCAAGCAATCAAGGTAATTAGGCTCATCTCCATGAGATATTATTGTCTATATAGCACGTTTTATCCTGACTTGTAGAGATCTATCATGCTTTTGTAATCCATAATCAATCATCCCTGTAGCCAACCTGTGAGAACATGTTAGTTACCAAAGTTAATCGAAGTAAATCTTCATATTAAGTGTTTTAGGCAGACATGTCTGATCGAAGGCATGTTTAGAAGTATATTTGAGTCACGTCTCTTATAAAATAAGAGCTCACATCTGTTATGCAAACAAGAGCTCACGTCTGTTATAACAGATGCTACCATAAACTTGTTTAACACAACATTACAATTGAATCAAATAATACGCTACAAAAGTTGACTTTGAGTCATTTCTATTGTGTAGACAAGTATTAAACTTGTTAATGTCATATCTAGCAACATTTGCATTCACTGTTTAAACATCTTAAACCTGTCAAAGACTATTCACTGTTTAGACAACAAATTTAATGTTTAGCCATCTTCATTAAACGTGTTTAGCCATGTTATGTGTATAGCATCATATTAAAATATTCTAAGTTAACCTAAAAGTATATATCTATATTTCAGATATTATAATACTGAAAAATTATTTTTGTATGAATTAATTTTTATTTTTATTAAATTAATTTCTGAAAGCATAAAAAAATTAATTTAACCCCAGGGCGGACCTGCTGCCTTGGTATATATTAGAATATATACCAATCAGAATATGCTAGAAAATGTTATTAATAGTTA
The DNA here is from genome assembly GCA_022559845.1 of Amorphophallus konjac. Classification (NCBI taxonomy): domain Eukaryota; kingdom Viridiplantae; phylum Streptophyta; class Magnoliopsida; order Alismatales; family Araceae; genus Amorphophallus; species Amorphophallus konjac. The sequence goes on from JAHNEJ010002479.1 coordinate 152,272, forward strand.
GCCAACCTGTAACTCTTAATAATTAGAAAAGTGTTAGAATATATACCAACCTGTTAGACTAGTTACCAACCTGCAACCTGTTAGAAAATGTTAGAATGTAACCTGCACGGACCTGCTGCCTTGATATATATAAGAATATATACCAACCTGAAGTATGTTAGACTATGTTAGAATATATTACTAATTAGCCAATCTGTTAAGCTGTTAGAATATGTTAGAACATATTAACCTGTAACCTGTTTGACCATGTTAGCGATCCGGCTAACAACCTGTTTAGTTAGCCAACCTATATGTTAGAAAATGTTAGAACATATTACTAGTTAGATCACTTGCAACCTGTTAGAATACCTTAGAATATATTACTAGTTAGCCAACATGTTAGAAACATATATATGTTAGAACATATTCCTATCCATTTTTAAGTGTTCTAACGACCTATTAGAATGTGTCAGTTGCCAAAGTTAAGCAAGTAGTAAATCTCCATATTAATTGTTTAACCCATTCAAAATTCATAACTATTGAACTAAATCATGAAAATCTTACCATTTTTATACTGAGAAATAGTAACCCCCATCTAAAATGACGCCCCTGACCGGGGTGCCAAATTCAGAATTTAAGACGCCTGATGGCATCGTAAAAAAAAAATGAAATTTCAGAAAATTACACCAAATCACCCACTTGTAAACTTGTTTAGCCCAAGGGCGCCAATTTGGTCTAATAAAATTTCTGATTTTAACCTGTCTCATAATTTGCATTGATTTTACCCTTTAACATGTCGCATGATTTACATTGATTTTCCTACATAATGTGAGTTCTTGACTTCCATTCCACAAAATCTACCTTATATCTCCTACTGGTCAAGCCTTGAAATTCTACATTGGCTATAAATGAGAGTGGATGTCAAAACATGACTAATGCTGTGCATATAGGGCCCGGTCTGGTCCTGGGAGGAGCACTCGAAGGTACTTGTGCCCATGGGAGTTTATTGACCACATTGCGGTGTCTAGCATTACACCGGAGTACTTGATAGATTGGAGACATTCCACCCCTCTCTCTCTTTACTTGACTTGACTTGAGTGGCCCGAATGGGCAATACATGACTTGAGATATTAATTGCTTAATTGAAATAGCCAATTCTTGTATACATGATTGAATTACTTGTTCACCATTGCTTGATTGATATAAGATCTTTATTGTTATCCCATTTGTTACTTTCCTGCTATTACCTCTACATTGTCATCTCCATATTGTTCTTATCGATTTTATAATTCCTTGACAACTACCTGTCTGCATGCATTATTTACATTAAATGAACTTGTAATTTACTTAAAGCATGTTGAAATTTGAGATGTAAATCCTACTGAGCGATTCGCTCATCTAGTTATTTTCTAATATTTTCAGGTAATTTGGATGTCAACCAACACTCGGAAGGGAATGAGTCTGAGCGATGAGTGTCGGATTGGAGTTGTATGTTAATTGTGTTATTGTAATCCTGCTTATGTCGGTTGTATTCCTTTTGTCAAATGTCAGTCTTGTGGATTCATTATGTCAGTTGTACCAATTGATTAGAGTTAGGGCTTGGAGCCTCGTTGTATGAATTGTAACATGTCGTATTTTCTTTCAAAATCAATAAAGTAGGTGTATTTGGCAAATTGAGTTGTTGAAATACATCAGCGGTTAAAACTATTGTAAAATTCTAAGTTAAGTCTTAGTAAATTGCGCACTCTGTAATTTGTCTAAGGAAAGAAACTCCGCAATCTAGCTCGTTTGCTTTGGTTCTATATAAAGGACTGTCGCGCCGCGGGTATGCTTCTGCGCTCAGGACGTGACAGCTTTCTTGGTATCAGAGCCTAGGATTTCAATTTCCTAGGTAAAAACCCGAGTCCAAAGATAGAAATGTCTAATAGAATTATCTATGGATAGGTTTAGATCTTACCTGATGAGATGGGTAAAGCCAAGGGTTATGTTTAACAATGACAATTGATCCCATAATAACGAAACCCAATATTTATTACACCTTAATTCTTTTGTAGGATTATGGCCGCTGAAAGAGCACAATGGCACGAGATGCAGCGCACTGTGCAAGGACTTACGCAGGCGCTACAGCAAGTGGCGCAAGGCGGTGCTGGCGGTGCTCACCGTGGAGCTGGTGACCTTCACCGGGATTTTCGTAACATGAACCCACCAAGATTCACGGGTTCAGTGGACCCCGATGATGCCGAGAATTGGCTGAAGGAAATTGAGAGGATCTTCCGTGTAATGTAATGCACGGATACAGAGAAGGTTCTATTGGCTACGTTCCAACTGGAACGGGATGCTCGATGCTGGTGGAAATCCGTAGAAGCAACACTGCCCGACAACCATGTCACCTGGGCGGAGTTTGTTGAACACTACAACAGCAAGTATTTTTCTGACCATGTTCAAGAGAAGAAGGCCACGGAATTTGCCGCGTTAAAGCAACGGAGCCTGAAGGTGGCCGAATATGAGGCCCAATTCTCAAGACTTTCCCGTTATGCACCCCACTTGGTGGGTATGGAAAAGATGAAAACAAGGAGATTCCTTAACGGGCTACGGCCCCAATATATTACACAACTTGCGCCAATGGACATCCAAGTCTATTCGAAAATGGTTCGGCGTGCTCAATTGCTGGAAGATGCAACTGAATTCTCTTAAAGGATTCGAGGCAAGGACAAGAAGGAACCCGTCCCTAGTCTGGGAAACTTCAAACCACCATTTGGCAAGAAGCGATTCTTCAATGGAGCAGAATTTTCCAAAGAGAAGAGGTTCTAGAAAAGCAACAAGCCCTTCTCCACAATCGACAATAAGCCTTCCTCCGCCATCACACCTTCCAAGGAAATCTGCAAGTATTGTGACAAGGCTGGTCATAAGACTGAGGAATGCTGGAGGAAACTGGGAGCGTGTCTCCGATGTGGGAGTCGAGAGCATCGAATCCCCGACTGCCCCTTTATAAAGGAACAAGCCAACAAAGACGAGAAGCGTCTGGTAAAGAAACAAGGCAGTCTACAAGCTCTTCAAGGGACGGAACCCATGGAAGGAGGAATCATGGATGGTACATTAACTGTTTGCTCTAAATCTGCTAAAGTTCTATTTGATACTGGAGCAACTCATTCATTTGTTTCCAAGAGATTTACTGCCTCGTTTTCTAAAGAACCTGAATGGTTAGATTTAGTAATATCTACACCTCTTGAAAATAAGTCTGATATCATGCATCACTACCCAAGTTGTGAGGTTATGGTCCAAGGTAACAATCTGCCAGTCGACCCGATATGCCTTGATATGGAGCATTATGATGTCATATTAGGAGCTGACTGGTTATCCACCTACCAAGCAACGGTAGACTGTCGGCATGGCAAGATAACTTTTGCGGATTATTCCGAGTTAGTTTATGTTAGCCCTCGGAATAAATCCCCTCTCATCTCAGCTCTTCGAGCTAGCAAACTTGTGAATAAAGGATGTGTGGCTTTCATAGCTTTTGTGACTGCCATGGAAGTCGAGAAGACTGAAATTGAAGACATCCGTGTAATTCGGGACTTTTCAGATGTTTTTCCTGAAGAATTACCTGGTTTACCCCCGGAGAGGGAAGTGTCGTTCACTATCGACATTATTCCTAGTGCCGGTCCTGTGTCTAAGGCACCTTATACAATGTCTCCCGCCGAGTTGAAGGAGCTAAAAGAGCAGCTAATGGATTTACTGAAAAAGGGATTCATTAGGCCGAGTACTTCCCCCTGGGGAGCACCCGTGCTCTTTGTTAAAAAGAAGGATGGAACATTGAGGCTATGCATTGATTATCGGCAGTTGAACCATCTTACAATCAAGAACAAGTACCCGCTGCCGAGAATTGACGAGCTGTTCGACCAATTGTCTGGAGCTAACTATTTCTCCAAGATTGATCTTCAGTCTGGTTACCACCAATTGAGAATCAAAGAAGAAGACATATACAAAATTACATTTCGAAGCAGGTATGGGCATTACGAATTTACTGTTATACCTTTTGGACTAACAAATGCCCCCGCAGCTTTTATGCAGTTAATGAACAACATCTACGGGCCTTATTTAGACCAATTTATTGTGGTCTTTATCGATGATATATTGATCTATTCAAAAATTGAAGAAGATCATGAAGTGCATCTCAAGAAGGCATTACAGATATTGCGAGACAACAAGCTATATGCCAAATTCAGCAAATGCCAGTTCTGGCTTGAAGAAGTGTCCTTCTTAGGCCATGTCATATCAAAGAATGGAATTTCTGTTGATCTTGAGAAGGTCGAAGCTGTACAAAATTGGGGACGACCAACGAATGCAACGGAGATTCGTAGCTTCTTGGGTCTAGCTGGCTACTACCGGCGTTTTATTAAGGACTTCTCCAAGATTGTTGTCCCTCTTACCAGATTGACTCGCAAGGAAGTGCCTTATGAATGGAGTGAAGACTGTGAGAAGAGTTTTCTAACTTTGAAGGATCTCTTGACTACTGCTCCGGTCTTATCTCTACCAATTGAAGGAGAGAAGTATGAGGTATATACCGATGCATCTGGTATCGACCTCGGATGTGTATTGATGCAGAATGGAAGAGTCATTGCATACTCTTCCCGGCAATTAAAGAAGCATGAAGAAAACTACCATGTGTATGATTTGGAACTAGTCGCAGTGGTATTGGCTTTAAAGATCTGGAGGCACTATCTCTACGGAAAGCAATTCACCGTATACTCCGATCATAAAAGCCTTAAATATCTATTCTCTCAGAGGGAGCTGAACATGCGACAAAGGCGTTGGCTCAAGTATCTCAAAGATTTCGACTTCACTATAGAATATCATCCTGGTAAGGGTAATTCCGTAGCAGATGCCCTTAGTCGGAAGCCGAGAGCCCTAGTAACCAACTGTATGGTTCAAGAATGGAAGCTGCTGGAAAAATTCTCTGAACTCCATATAAGCATGGATGAGAATGACGGGTGTATTACTCTATCTCTCATAAGTGTACATCCGGATTTGCTAGCTGAAATCAAGAGGTTGCAAGAAGAAGATCTTACCCTAGTGGAAATAAAAGAAAAGATGGACGAGAAATCTGATTTCAAGTTGGCACTCGATGGCAGATTATTATACCATGAACGGACATGTGTACCAGACAGTCCTGAGCTGAAGAAGAGGATTCTTGAAGAAGCTCACCGATCGAGGTATACGATCCACCCTGGAGCCACTAAGATGTACCAAGACATAAAAAGAACCTTTTGGTGGCCAAACATGAAAAGGGAGATAGCAGACTTCGTGTCTAGATGCTTGACATGCCAACAGGTGAAGGTGGAACATCAGAAGCCCGCTGGAAGATTGCATCAACTAGATATCCCCAAGTGGAAATGGGAAGACATCGGTATGGACTTTATCATGGGTTTGCCCAAGTCTAGGGGCGGATATGATGAAATTTGGGTAATCATCGATCGCCTTACTAAATCGGCTCATTTCATGCCTATCAAGAGTCGATGGTCGGTTGATGTTCTTGCTGCCCTATATATCAAGGAGGTTACTAGATTGCATGGAATTCCTGTGTCTATAGTATCTGATCGAGACCCGCGCTTTACTTCTTATTTTTGGAAGGGTCTACAACACTCTCTGGGGACGAAACTTAATTTCAGCACTACTTTTCATCCCCAGACAGATGGTCAGACTGAAAGGACAAATCAGGTTGTTGAAGACATGTTAAGAGCATGCATTATAGATTTCGGCGGAAGCTGGCATGACCACTTACCCCTAGTCGAATTTGCCTACAATAACAGTTATCAAGCCAGTATCCAGATGGCACCTTTCGAGGCACTTTATGGCAGAAGTTGTCGATCTCCAATATGCTGGGATGAAGTCGGTGAAAGATAACTTCTAGGCCCAGATATGGTTAGAGATTCAACTGAAAAGATACACCTTATCAGAGAGAGACTCAAGGTAGCTCAGTGCAGGCAAAAATCTTATGCTGATAACAGAAGGAGAGATTTGGAATTTCAAGTGGGTGACCATGTATTTCTCAAGGTATCTCCCGGCCGAGGTATTAGAAGATTCGGTGTTAAGGGCAAGCTTACACCAAGGTTTATCGGTCCATTTGAAGTATTGGAAATTGCCTTACCTCCTCAACTCTCGGAAGTGCACAATGTATTCTATATTTTTATGCTGAAGAAGTATGTGCACGATCCTCTCCACGTCATTGATCACACTGACTTGGTGATACAGAAGGGCCTTACCTATGAGCAAAGGCCAGTAAAGAACCTCGACCAAGAAATCCGAGTTCTAAGGAACAAGACGATCCCTATGGTTAAAATTCAATGGAATCGATGCTTAGAACAAGAAGCTACATGGGAAACCGAGGAGTCTATGAGAAGGAGATTTCCAGAATTATTCTAGTCCGTAAGTAATTCTCACCCTCCTTGTCTCCATATATGCAATTGAATTTGGGAGACCAAATTCTTTTAAGTGGGGGAGGGTGTAGCACCCCGTATAAAAAAAAAGATAAAAAATTTTTATTAATAATATTTCCCAAATAAAAAAAATATATTAGATAAACTCTAGAGGAAGCTTAAGTAAGAAGTTGGAACACGGAGTTATCATATGTAAAGATTATTCATTTAACAAGTGACTTCCTAGTGTAGTTGGTTAAGTGATGTGCCTTTCAACCTAGTGACCAGAGTTCCAATCCTAGCATCCACCATTTACCTTTTGTGTCAAATAATTATACGTTATAGGCTAGCAAACCTTACACCGAGGTAGAAACTAATATGCAACACAATGTACAGACTTGGTAAATTGATGCACGAACACAACAACAATCAATGTATAGACTTTGCCTGAAGGATTGCACAAATGCAGATAGTAAGGTATGTACATTGGAAATGGATGCTCAGACATGCTATGAACGAATGTATGGACTTAATGTGTTTGTGACAACAATGTACAGACTTTGAGTAATGATGTACCGACTTATCAACCAGCCAATGTACAGACTTTGTGTTGCAGCAACCAGCCAATGTATAGACCTTGAGTTACAGCAAATGGACAATGTATAGACTCTACGTGTGTGCTAGCAGACAATGTATAAACTTTGAGCTGGTGAACATAGGTAAAGATAGGAATGTATAGACTTTGAATGCATGGAGCACACGGGCTATACAGACTTAGTCCGAGAGTGTATAGACTTTGAGCTGGTGAACGTAGGTAAAGATAGGAATGTATAGACTTTGAATGCATGGAGCACACGAGCTGTACAGACTTGGTCCGAGAGTGTATAGACTTTAAACCAGTGAACGTAGGTAAAGATAGGAATGTATAGACTTTGAATGCATGGAGCACACGGGCTGTACAGACTTGGTCCAAGAGTGTGTATAGACTTTGAGCTGATGGATGTATAGACTTAGTGTGCATGCAACAGAACGTAGGTAAAGATAGGAATGTATAGACTTGCGAGAAGAGTGTATAGACTTTGAATGCACGCATGCTGCAAGGCGATGTACAGACTTTCTATAATGATGCACAAATGCATATATGAAAGTATGCACATTGAAGAGGGATGCTCAGGCATGCGATGTACAGACTTTGAAGTGAAAGATGTATAGACTTTGTGTGTGTGCAACCTTGACAGAAACCTGCACCAACCTTATTAACCTATACCTACGCTTGAATAGGTTTTGCACCAACCTTAGGTACATGAATAGTGTCAGTTTTACTTAAAGAAAATTTTGAGAAATAAATTTTATGAAAAAAAAAGAGAAAAATATAAGGATCCTATCCATGAAATTTCATAAAGTGATTCCATCAATTTTTAAAGATAAAAATCATTAAAGTTAGATACGGAGTTTCGAGTTGAATTTTATTCTGGCATATTTTAATAAAATAAAATTTTGATAAATATCAGAAAAATCTAGGGATCATAAAAATATATAATTTACTATTTTTATTAACACGGTTCATTAGATATAAAATTTCTAAACATTGTAATCATTATAGTGGTGTGCCTAGACAAACCATAGTTGGCACCCCATTATCATGTGTCCTTTCCGACACATACAACCCCTTTTTGTTGGCATCGCACTATAGTATGGCCATGGGACGCTATGATTTCGGATCTTGTTCCCCTCCTGTCTACCCAAAATACTATAATATTCCCTATATTGAGGCTCCCTCCATTCTTCCGAAGGCTTGCTGCAGAGAAGGGGGAGCATTCTCTGAAGTTGCAGAGGTTGCAGAGGAGGGAAGAAAGCTGCCCTTTTCTTTTGCCTGTACCTAGTGGTCATCTCAGAAAGGTAGGTGTTCTCATCTTTTAACTAAACCAGTTGCTAATTAGCCAAGCAATTAAGGTAATTAGGCTCATCTCCATGAGATATTATTATCTATATAGCACGTTTGATCCGGACTTGTAGAGATCTATCATGCTTTTGTAATCCATAATCAATCATCTCTATAGCCAACCTGTGAGAACATGTTAGTTACCAAAGTTAATCGAAGTAAATCTTCATATTAAGTGTTTTAGGCAGACATGTCTGATCCAAGGCATGTTTAGAAGTATATTTGAGTCACGTCTCTTATAAAATAAGAGCTCACATCTGTTATGCAAACAAGAGCTCACGTCTGTTATAACAGACGCTACCAAAAACTTGTTTAACACAACATTACAATTGAATCAAATAATACGCTACAAAAGTTGACTTTGAGTCATTTCTATTGTGTAGACAAGTATTAAACTTGTTAATGTCATATCTAGCAACATTTGCATTCACTGTTTAAACATCTTAAACCTGTCAAAGAATATTCACTGTTTAGACAACAAATTTAATGTTTAGCCATCTTAATTAAACGTGTTTAGCCATGTTATGTGTATAGCATCATATTAAAATATTCTAAGTTAACCTAAAAGTATATTTCTATATTTCAGATATTATAATACTAAAAAATTATTTTTGTATGAATTAATTTTTATTTTTAGTAAATTAATTTTTGAAAGCATAAAAAAATTAATTTAACCCCAGGGCGGACCTGCTGCCTTGGTATATATTAGAATATATACCAATCAGAATATGCTAGAAAATGTTATTAAGAGTTAGCCAACCTGTAACTCTTAATAATTAGAAAAGTGTTAGAATATATATCAACATGTTAGACTAGTTACCAACCTGCAACCCATTAGAAAATGTTAGAATGTAACCTGCAGGGACCTGCTGCCTTGATATATATTAGAATATATACCAACCTGAAATATGTTAGAATATGTTAGAATATATTACTAATTAGCCAACCTGTTAAACTGTTAGAATATGTTAGAACATATTAACCTGTAACATGTTTGACCATGTTAGCGATCCGGCTAACAACCTGTTTAGTTAGCCAACCTATATGTTAGAAAATGTTAGAACATATTACTAGTTAGACCACTTGCAACCTGTTAGAATACCTTAGAATATATTACTAGTTAGCCAACATGTTAGAAACATATATATGTTAGAACATATTACTATCCATTTTTAAGTGTTCTAACGACCTATTAGAATGTGTCAGTTACCAAAGTTAAGCAAGTAGTAAATCTCCATATTAATTGTTTAACCCATTCAAAATCCATAACTATTGAACTAAATCATGAAAATCTTACAATTTTTATACTGAGAAATAGTAACCCCCATCTAAAATGACGCCCCTGACCGGGGTGCCAAATTCAGAATTTAAGACGCCTGATGGCATCGTCTAAAAAAAATGAAATTTCAGAAAATTACACCAAATCACCCACTTGTAAACCTGTTTAGCCCAAGGGCGCCAATTTGGTCTAATAAAATTTCTGATTTTAACCTGTCTCATAATTTGCATTGATTTTACCCTTTAACCTGTCGCATGATTTACATTGATTTTCCTACATAATGTGAGTTCTTGACTTCCATTCCACAAAATCTACCTTATATCCCCTACTGGTCAAGCCTTGAAATTCTATATTGGCTATAAATGAGAGTGGATGTCAAAACATGACTAATGCTGTGCATATAGGGCCCGGTCTGGTCCTGGGAGGAGCACCCGAAGGTACTTGTGACCATGGGAGTTTATTGACCACATTGCGGTGTCTAGCATTACACCGTAGTACTTGATAGATTGGAGACATTCGACCCCTCTCTCTCTTTACTTGACTTGACTTGAGTGGCCCGAATGGGCAATACATGACTTGAGATATTAATTGCTTAATTGAAATAGCCAATTCTTGTATACACGATTGAATTACTTGTTCACAATTGATTGGTTGATATAAGATCTTTATTGTTATCCCATTTGTTACTTTCCTGCTATTACCTCTACATTGTCATCTCCATATTGTTCTTATCGATTTTATAATTCCTTGACAACTACCTGTCTGCATGCATTATTTACATTAAATGAACTTGTAATTTACTTAAACATGTTAAAATTTGAGATGTAAATCCTACTGAGCGATTCGCTCATCTAGTTGTTTTCTAATATTTTCAGTAATTTGGATGTCAACTAACACTCGGAAGGGAATGAGTCTGAGTGATGAGTGTAGGATTGGAGTTGTATGTTAATTGTGTTATTGTAATCCTGATTATGTCAGTTGTATTCCTTTTGTCAAATGTCAGTCTTGTGGATTCATTATGTCAGCTGTACCAATTGATTAGAGTTTGGGCTTGGAGCCTCGTTGTATGAATTGTAACATGTCGTATTTTCTTTCAAAATCAATAAAGTAGGTGTATTTGGCAAATTGAGTTGTTGAAATACATCAGTGGTTAAAACTATTGTAAAATTCTAAGTTAAGTCTTAGTAAATTGCGCACTCTGTAATTTGTTTAAGGAAAGAAACTCCGCAATCTAGCTCGTTTGCTTTGGTTCTATATAAAGGACTGTCACGCCGCGGGTATGTTTCCGCGCTCGGGACGTGACATGGGAAGTTTCCTTAGTGTTTCATTTCAACGTTTATTTAGGTCAAAGGGATACCCCCTACATTTTTTAAATTAAATATGCTAAGTGTTTCTTCAATGATTCAGTAACAGTAAAAAGACTTATGCTCTTTCATCACTTTTAATGTGGATTTAAATCTAAGACATTTTACACATACCAAGTTCGTATATGAGAGAAGTAAATCTATCTTCTACAAGAGGTTTGGTAAGGATGTCTACTAAGTGTTAACTGATGCTCTGTGCTAACAAAGTGCAAATCTATATCAAAAATAGCATGCTCATAGATAAAATGATATTTGACTTCTACATACTTGGGTCTAGAATGCTACACAAGATTCTTAGTTAAATGAATAGCGCTAGTGTTCTTGTAGTGTATGGGGATCTTGTGCAGTTGTACATCTCAAATCTATAATCATATAGTTACTTGATCCATGAAGTATTCCTACACGGGTAGTATTTAATTGGCAACCACTGCACTGGATGCCATTTTCCCTGCTCTTCCATTCCGAAAATGGACTCCTACTTTTCTCATTTTGATCACGATTTTGACTTGGGAAAGGGTTCCTATCCCTTCCTATTCATACCAGAACACCTTATGGAAGGTTTTCCATCTCCGAAATCAACTAAAATTCAATTTCTTAATTTTCTTGAATTTTTATTCCGAATTTTCCTCTATAAATAGGACCCTTCTCCCCAAGATGCTAAAAGGGCCGATTTTTTCAGAACTCCGGGGAGACTCTGCTAGATTGGGGCACCACAAGGAGAAGGAGGAGCATCCCCATGCTTGAAGGACCCATCTTTTGGAGCTCCCTCTTCTTCCGTTGAAGGATCTTGAAGAATCATGATGGCCATTGAAAATAACCAATAAGCCTTTCTACTCCCCCTTTTATCTTTATTATTATAATATTTGATGCATGCATCATGTTTTCTCTTCTTCTTCTACTTTTATCTCAATCACATTGAGATCTCCTTAGTGCAACACGTGCACACATATTCTTCATGCATCATAGTCGCCCTACCCTTTACATAGGGGTTTAAGGCCAAATACCAACAAGGTGTGTCCCCTTTCATGATCTTCATTGTCTAGTCAATAAGAATTTGATGCTACACACTTCAAATTGCTAATTCAATTCTATTTGTTGGTTGTTTGCTTATTTTGCAAGGGTAATCAAAAGTGACTCTCTTCATCAGCCGGCCGAAGGGAAGGTTAGAACTCACATCTCCCCTGCAATTTCAAGGTATGTAACGCAATCACCACCTTTCTTTATTGTTATATTTCTTCGAGGCCCGTGTATCTATGGTGATCACGATCTTCATCACACACACACACACACACACACACACACTCAATAATATAATTACTTTTTTTCATCTATATTATTCATTATTATTTTTGTGTGGATTTCTCATGATCTACGCAGCATAACTACCAAAGTTCATTATTTATTCCTTCTATAGTTAAGTATATTTTAGCACTTTTTGCAAGGGTCTACCCAATCTCACTGGTCAACTATAAGGTGCTATCATAGGTCATAGGCCCTAAAAATCTTGGTGGCCTAAAACCTATAGTCGAAAAAACCTAGAGTCTTAATGACGTAGGATCTGATACCAAAAAATTGTCATGCCCCGATTGCTAAATACCAGAACACGTAGTTGTATCAAGTCAGTCAGGATAAGCACAATTACACCATTGATAGGACAAAATAAACTAACCCAAAAGTTTATTACAAACAACTCCAAAATCCAAGTTCATTACATAAGGACACCTCAACACTTAAGATACAATACAATTACATTGATTATTCTCTGCCAACTACTAAGTGAAAAAGAATTCTCTAAGAATAACCCAAGGCTCTCCTTCACACTTAGCCCTCTCCATTTAAGTGGGTTTCATCTTCATAATTACCTGAAAGAATCAATAAATAATGCAAGGTGAGCTAAAAGCTCAATAAGACTTATATCTCATTACGAGACGCCTTAAGTGATTATCGCATTTTATAATTAACAAGTCGATAAAAATGGTAAAGAGTTAGAATATAGATCAATAACAAGGGAGTAATCATGATGAGAATAGATTTCAAGAAAGTATACCATGGAGTTCATTTTCTAAAGATTCTAGAGGTGACCCCTACAGGCTCAAGAGATGGCTCCCACTATATAGCACTTTGCTCCATTACAAACTCAAGAGGTGGCTGTCATAGTGTAGCACTTTACCTTACATGGCACTTAGTTCCCATTCAAATGAACATGATTTCAAGGTAAAATTGCTAGAATAACTTTGCATGTAATAAATTTAAATGAACAAGTATATCAAGTGAAATATATCAAGAGATTAGCCATTAAACAAATATTAACCCATAAGGGGTCAACAATATCGTGTACAAGTCAATAAGCAAGCATTCATTCATGTAACGATTGGATAGCCTAGATCAATCTTGTATGTCATGATGGTACAATGCCACACTTGATCATTCAACTCTCACGGACATAAGTACTCTCGAACGTTTTCTCGCCTAGGACCCGATCGGGCCCCAAAATTGCCTGACATTGAGTGTCAGGTGGATCCAAGATCCCAACTAATTTCTAGACATTTCCACATTTAATGGCCAAGTGAATTCCAAGAAAAATAAGTTCATGGTGTGAAATATAGCACACAACCAAACACTCAGATAGGTAGGACTCTAGAGGTGGCTCCCACTATGTAACACTTTGCTCCATTCTAGACTCAAATAGCATAGCACTTTACCTTCCATGGCACTTAGCTCTCACATCTCCGAATGGTGTATACAGCTATGGTATAAGGAAATTCAAGGAAATCGAGCTTCATATAGTATGAAGTAGAACAAGTAGTGTATAAGAAAGTGCAAGAATAAAAAAGATAATTCAAATCATCGAATTTAAATGACCAGAAGGTCCAATTCAAAAAAAGAATGAGTTTCTGGTTACGAATACGGTAACAATCCGATTTCACAGAAAACTACACATAAAATAGGTAAACTCAAATTTGGTGCGGACACCCGAGCAGTTGAGCGGCGCGACACGCCGAGCCACCGGTACCGCACACGGAGCACGACTCGAGCCACCTCAGCATCCATCTGGCTCGGAGATAGCCTGGAGACTCCCCCATGAGTCCCGGCATTTATCATATTTAGTTAGACTTTATTTGTGTTTAATGTGTGTTTACTTCATTTTATTCGGTATGTAATTTTGATTGTAAGAGGGGCTTATTTGTAAAAATGGGACCCCTGGGCCCCATGGGACCCCAGGCCCCCTCCCATTGATCCACCTCATCCCTAGGGCCCCATGTGGGGTCGGTCAACCATTCAAATGGTGGCTTCTAGAAGGGTGGGCCAAGTGGGGGACATTGGAATGAAAATGCCAACAATTCCAACCCACCCCCACCTACCATGTCCCCCCCTTGCCTCCCTAATCAATGGGCTGCCCCCCCTTGTATTTTTAATTTTAATTTTTGTGGATGGTCACATGCAATCCCAGCCCTCCATCTCCCATCCCTAGATCCAACGGTTGAGGATTGATTAGACATGTAACCTATATATGCTTGTAATTTTCATTTTTGATAAATTAATGCCATTTGAACTTGGAAAATCCTTGGAGCAGCCCTTGGGCACCCCCCCTCTCCCCCTCTCCCTCTCCCCCTTGCAGCTAAGAAGGCTAACTTCTGGAGGTGTGACTCCTCCCTATCGGTTCCGGCCATCATCGCCGCCGTCACGAGCCGCCACCGCACCGCCATCGGGATCGCCGGAGTTCTATCTTCAGCCGACCACTGCCCCTTCCACGAAATTCTGCAGTCAGCCACGAGCTCCTTTCGATCTGGGATTTTGTGGGGATGTTCCAGAGGTGTCAAGCACGTCCCACAAAATTTGGTTGGTCATAAAGATCCCCTTTGATAATTTTTCATTTTCGCCCAACTTTAATTACCAGATCTGTCTGCTTCCTGTTCTGATTTCCACCTTTCCTGAGTTTCACATCTCCGACCCATCTTTTGATTTTTTTCTGGAGCTCCCAACTTTACTAGGAGTTCCATCCATCAACCCCTCCACCCAAGATTTTTCTTGATTTTTAATCAGCCCTTCACCTATTTCTCAAAATTCGTTCTTTTAGCTAGCTATAGTGCTGTCCACCTGTTCCCAGATCCGACCACCTTCCAATAAACAAATCATAACAAATCATAATCACCTCCAATCAGTCCACAAAAAATATCATCGTTTTCCTTGTTCGAAATCCTACAACTTTCATGAAGAGCGTAGGAGCTGAATCTGCCACCTACCTTACGGTCAATGGCAGTTCTCAGACAACTCACCTGCAGATCTGAGGTTTCGGGTATTGTACAATAGGAGCTTGTAAATTCAGTAAAGTCCAGATCCGACCAGATCCAGCATATCTCTCTGATCCTAGATCGAAGAATTTCAAGAGAGATTTCCAGCAATAGCTCATGCTCCCCGATCCGACGTCGGGATTGATCGCAGCGGCCATTCTCGCCGGAGCGCGCGTCGGAGGACAGAACCAAAAATCCGTGGGCATCTAGTTCACGAATTGGGAATCGGGGCCGATCGACCCCCGATCGGTGTTTCCGGCCGACCGCCGTCCGTGGAGGCGTGCCACCAGGGGTCTCCATCACAGCGGGTCCCACCCCCGCAGATCGGGAGGACAGCGCCGTCTGTGGGCCCCACGGACCCGTAGAATCCGCCGTTCGGAAAGCACGAAAACGCGGAGTTCGGCACCGCAGGGCGACATCAAGATGCTGCCCGTCAACCCGATTTACGTGATTCCCGGGCCCCACATGTGACCTTTTACCTCCCTGCGTGGAGTGGGGTCAAATTATTGTACTGTTGTAATATTGTTAACCGGGAGTCCGTGAATTGGCCGGGGTTATCTTCGCCACGCCAGGTGCGTGGAGGTAAATGTCTCAACTTCTCGGCATTCGCTTGCTAGTTTAGTATATGGTCTTTTGCCGCTGCCGAGAGCGATAGGTACTAGCCCGTGAGTCCATGTCACCGCTGTGAGTGTGAGAGTGACCCGTCCCGTGACTCGATCCGAGTCCGGAAGTGAGTCGACTACCCGTGAACTCTGCCGGTTCTTCAACCGCGCACGATCCGTGTTTCCCTCGCTTGGGACGACGAGT
The DNA here is from genome assembly GCA_022559845.1 of Amorphophallus konjac. Classification (NCBI taxonomy): domain Eukaryota; kingdom Viridiplantae; phylum Streptophyta; class Magnoliopsida; order Alismatales; family Araceae; genus Amorphophallus; species Amorphophallus konjac. Next base: position 168,348 of record JAHNEJ010002479.1, read on the forward strand.
GAGCTTGCGTTTCTGTTAACGACGTATAGCCCATAGGAGCTCTCCGTGTCGGGCCTAGTGTCTCTCCCATCATGTGTTGCTGGTCGTGTCCGCATCTAGAGTCCAAGGTTCATACCACGTAGAGTCGGTCCCCGTGTCCGTCCCGCATCAGTTTGGTATCAGAGCGAGTCGAGTCTAGGGTTGTCGTTGCATAAGTCTTGCACGGTCTAGGTCGAGTCTAGGATCATCATTATTTTAAAACAAAAAAAAGGTGTTTTAAAATTGCATTTCATCCCGATAATTCGGTATCTTAAAAGGTGTTTTCCGAACGTTAGGCTACGCCTATCAGGAGGTCGCACACTTGCGGGAGTGATCTTCGGATCGATTAACTCCGCCACGTACCGGATATTGGTTTAGGTCTAGGTGCATTAGTCGGTGTTTGCATCAGTTTGTGTCTCCTAGTTCATGTGTAGTCCAATAAGAGTCAGTCGGTCTTGTCAAGGTGTCGGCATGTCTAACATGTAGTTCCCCGATTTACCATGGATTCCCAATCACCCGGGCAATATGGCCATTGGTCTACCCATGGGCTTGGCAACCACCCTCTCCCCTTCCGTAGGCCCGAAGCCTCAGATTTTTATGGCTCTAATGATCCGGGCGACTACCTCAATTGGGAGGCCGCCATGGACAAATATTTTGAATGTTACACCATGTTCGATGCCATGCAAGTTAGTTTTACCCGAGAGCGGCTTGTCCACAAAGCCGCCTGGAAATGGGAGAGCATTGAGCGCATGAGGGAGGTTAGGAGGCAAAGGCCCATCGAGTCGTGGCATGAGATGAAGGGCGAGCTTAGGAAGGTCTACCTACCCGGCCCGATCACCTCCAACCGACCCCACCCAATCACCTCCACCCAAGTGGGCCATAATCAGAGGCAACGCGCCGCGCATGTAGAAGAGCCTAGGTCCACGACTAAGCCGAATTCATATGGGGGAGTCCATCACATCGCTCCTACTCCAAACCCCACCATTGCCGAACTCTTCCAAATCATTTTGGATAAAGTGGATAGGAAGTGTGATTATATTGAGTCCCTGATTTCCCCTTGCCTACCTCCTAGATAGGATGGAACCAAGCACGAGCCTAAAGAGGTAGCAACCGGTAGCCCCAACCCGATGCCGTCTAAGGTGCAACCACAAGGCCCTCTCCCCATCATGACGGGTCAAGATCGACTTATCAAGGAGCGTAGTGGGTCACGGCAGCAGTGTTATCGCTGCCAGGGGTTCGGCCACTTTGCCGGACAGTGTCCCACTCGGACGTCTCTAGCCCTAGGGGACAAAAGGGTTGGAGAAGCCTCACTCTCCGATCTTTATTCGGAGCCACCTCAGCCACAGCTACCCGTGTTTCTAACGGGAAAGCTACTTATAGCCGACCCACTCCTTAGCTGGCTTAAGAATGGCCTGGCCCCATCTCCCCTCCCATCTATGGACCCTATCCTACCTCTGGTGCCAATCAATTCATTTCACACCACTTTCCGGTCTAGTCACTATGTGGATACATTGGATGACCTTCTTAAAGGGTTAGACCGGTAGTGGACATTTACGCACTTGTTGGCTCCAGGCTTCGACCGACCCACAGGTCATAGTTTCACTCATCCCGCTTTAGGGTCCATCACCTCCGTGTACACCATGGGTCATGTTACCACGGAGGTTCTTCTACTCCTCCCTATGCCGGCCGAGCCTGACTTCATTCCCATTTGCCCAAGGGAGGAATCTTACTTTCTACCTATGACTGCCATCCCACCTCTCACAATGAATGAAGGTGATCATTTACACCACCAAGATTTCTAAATGTGGGACAGTGATTTGTGGAAGCCTAGTCGAGGGGTCATACCTTCTTTGATCCCTTCGACCCATTCTCTTGTGGACCCCGTGACCCACCATATTTACTCCACCTTTTTGAGAGGGTCCACCATCATACCCCCACCGTCTCATCTCCCTTCATGAATGAAGGAGATCAACAACACCTTCTAGACTTCCACACATGGGATCTTGAGATGAGGGAATCCATATCGATGGGTCACACATTCTTTGATCCCTTCGATCCCTTTCTTCGTGGGTCCCTTGGCCCACAACCTCCATTCCACCTCTTTAAAGAAGTCCACTATCACACTCCTCCTACTCGGGCCTGGTAACCTTCACATGGCAATAGGTCCGAACCGTCATTTGGGGGTAATGAAGACTTTGGTTCCCCCGGTCCACCTAAACCGCCCAAACCTCTCGGACTTCCCACATCCAAACCCAATGTCCATAATTGGTGCATCATAGGATGTCTAGGAGTCCACCATGACATTAACCTCCGGTTATGTCAAATACATGCATGGCACACATTCGGATGTCATGGACCACCTTGCATATGATTGGGTTTGACTAACATTAGGTTTGTGTAGGGTCGTGTGTGCATCTGTGTGTTTTTCTTTTTGTTAGGCATGTTAGGAGTCTGCATGACGACGTCCGTCGTCACAGAAAGGCCAGCAATGCACGGTACAAGGAGTTAGCCGATGCTCACCGACACCACCGAGAGTTCCAAGAGGGCGAATATGTCATGATCAGGGTAAGACCTGAGCGGTTTCCCTCCGGAACCGTTAAGAAGTTGCAAGCTCGCGGAGCCGGTCCATTCAGAGTGTTGAAACGCGTTGGATCCAATGCGTACGTTGTGGACTTGCCCGAGGAATACGATATAAGCTCTACTTTCAATGTATCGGATCTAGTTGCATACAGGGACCCAGCGGTGATCCCTAGTGAGCCTTTCGAGCCATCTCCTCCCCTTGAGAGTGATCCCACACCTGAGTGTCCACATCCAGCCCCCTTGTTACGACAGCGTGAGCATATAGATCATATACTGGATGAGCAGGTGACAGTTACCAGGAGTGGATCCTACCCGCGCTACCTAGTGCGATGGAGAGGACGGCCCGCTACCGAGTACACGTGGATCATACATGGAGAGTTGCAGCGGATTGATCCGGACCTTCTTGAGCGATACAGAAGCGATGTAGACCCTTACTTGACAGGGTCGAGTTTCTCCCACCCGGGGAGAATTGGTGCGGACACCCGAGCAGTTGAGCGGCGCGACACGCCGAGCCACCGATACCGCACACAGAGCACGACTTGAGCCACCTCAGCATCCATCTGGCTCGGAGACAGCCTGGAGACTCCCCCATGAGTCCCAGCATTTATCATATTTAGTTAGACTTTATTTGTGTTTAATGTGTGTTTACTTCATTTTATTCGGTATGTAATTTTGATTGTAAGAGGGGCTTATTTGTAAAAATGGGACCCCTGGGCCCCACGGGACCCCAGGCCCCCTCCCATTGATCCACCTCATCCCTAGGGCCCCATGTGGGGTCAGTCAACTATTCAAATGGTGGCTTCTAGAAGGGTGGGCCAAGTGGGGGACATTGGAATGAAAATGCCAACAATTCCAACCCACCCCACCTACCATGTCCCCCCCTTGCCTCCCTAATCAATGGGCTGTCCCCCCCCTTGTATTTTTAATTTTAATTTTTGTGGATGGTCACATGCAATCCCAGCCCTCCATCTCCCATCCCTAGATCCAACGGTTGAGGATTGATTAGACATGTAACCTATATATGCTTGTAATTTTCATTTTTGATAAATTAATACCATTTGAACTTGGAAAATCCTTGGAGCAGCCCTTGGGCACCCCCCCTCTCCCTCTCCCCCTCTCCCCCTTGCAGCTGAGAAGGCTACCTTCTGGAGGTGTGACTCCTCCCTATCGGTTCCGGTCATCATCGCCGCCGCCACGAGCCGCCACCGCACCGCCACCGGGATTGCCGGAGTTCTATCTTCAGCCGACCACTGCCCCTTCCACGAAATTCTGCAGTCAGCCACGAGCTCCTTTCGATCTGGGATTTTGTGGGGATTTTCCATAGGTGTCAAGCACGTCCCACAAAATTTGGTTGGTCATAAAGATCCCCTTTGATAATTTTTCATTTTCTCCCAACTTTAATTACCAGATCTGTCTGCTTCCTGTTCTGATTTCCACCTTTCCTGAGTTTCACATCTCCGACCCATCTTTTGATTTTTTCTGGAGCTCCCAACTTTACTAGGAGTTCCATCCATCAACCCCTCCACCCAAGATTTTTCTTGATTTTTGATCAGCCCTCCACCTATTTCTCAAAATTCGTTCTTTTAGCTAGCTACAGTGCTATCCACCTGTTCCCAGATTCGACCACCTTCCAATAAACAAATCATAACAAATCACAGCCACCTCCACTCAGTCCACAAAAAATATCCTCGTTTTCCTTGTTCGAAATCCTACAACTTTCATGAAGAGCGTAGGAGCTGAATCTGCCACCTACCATACGGTCAACGGCAGTTCTCAGACAACTCACCTATAGATCTGAGGTTTCGGGTACTGTACAACAGAAGTTTGTAAATTCAGTAAAGTCCAGATCCGACCAGATCCAACAGATCTGTCTGGTCCTAGATCGAAGGATTTGAAGAGAGATTTCCAGCAATAGCTCATGCGCCCCAATCCGACGTCGGGATTGATCGCGGCGGCCATTCTCGCCGGAGCGCACGTCGGAGGACAGAACCAGAAATCCGTGGGCAACTAGTTCACGAATTGGGAACCGGGGCCGATCGACCCCTGATCGGTGTTTCCGACCGACCGCCGTCCGTGGAGGCGCGCCACCAGGGGTCCCCATCACAGCGGGTCCCACCCCCGCAGATCCGGAGGACAGCGCCGTCCGTGGGCCCCACGGACCCGTAGAATCCGCCGTTCGGAAAGCACGAAAACGCGGAGTTTGGCACCGCCGGGCGACATCAAGATGCTGCCCGTCAACCCGATTTACGTGATTCCCGGGCCCCACATGTGACCTTTTACCTCCCTGCATGGAGTGGGTCAAATTATTGTACTGTTGTAATATTGTTAACCGGAAGTCCGTGAATTGGCCGGGGTTGTCTTCGCCACGCCGGGTGCGTGGAGGTAAAGGTCTCAACTTCTCGGCATTCGCTTGCTAGTTTAGTATATGGTCTTTTGCCGCTGCCGAGAGCGATAGGTACTAGCCCGTGAGTCCATGTCACCGCTGTGAGTGTGAGAGTGACCCGTCCCGTGACTCGATCCGAGTCCAGAAGTGAGTCGACTACCCGTGAACTCTGCCGGTTCTTCAACCGCGCACGATCCGCAAAAACATGATTTTGAAAATGAACTTACAATTTTGAAATATTGCAATAAAATTAGGTCAGAAGAAACTCTAAATCGTGTCTAGTGTTTGAGACGGATTTTTAATTCACGTTGAGGATGGAAGATGCATTTCAATAAGAACGTGGTCGTTAGAGACAACGTGTTCATGGTCAAGAGGTTAGGTCACGTCATAACTGGGCGACACATTCCAGTAAATCACGTCTAGAGAACTAGACGCGAATCAATAAAAATGTGGTATATCATGTGGATGCATTCTGAACGTAGTTTCTGTGAAGGTCATGCTCTCCGTCTTAATAAAAAAAATGACAAAAACTTGATATCTTGACTTTAGATCTCAAAATTGACATTAAATACAAATCATGATGCACAAAGCTTGCATAAAATCTAATTACTCATGCAAATAAACATGTATAAAGATCTAATTAGATTTAAGTTGGGAGAAAACCTATCTATTTGAAGATCAAAGAAAGAAGAAGAAAAATTGGAAAGAACACGCTTCAAGCTTGAATTCTCCTTCTGCTCATGCCCAACAACCTTAATTTGGGTTTGGCTGGGGTGAAACCATGCCCTATTTATAGGTTAGAACCTCCAATTAAATTATAATGGATTTAATCAAGAAATCTTATTTCACCAAACTTCCTTTGACAAAGAACAAACATTTGGTATAGCAATTTGATTTCCCATCTCAATGACGTATGTAGTGACATTTTTGACCTAACTAAGATTAGATTAGGGTTAATAGTTAATCCTATCTCCTTAATCTAATTTCTACAGTGTCACTACAGTGTCTCTACAATATCGCTACAGTATCGATGACTTCACCTTCTCATAATCGAGCCGCGAATCGTGTTGCCTTGATACTGATTCGACTTTAAATTGCATCAGCACATGGGATAGCTAGGGATTTGCGTTAATGTGTTCAATACTTTATAGACCTAAAGAGGATTATTTTATAATTGAAGATATGTAAGGAATTTGTTTATTTTCATCTTTCATCATTTCTTTTCAAATATATATATATTTCTGAGTTACTACAATTGTAATTTCATCTGTTACCCACTTTCGTATTTATCATTTTTGACCTAGTATATAACATAATTCGCAAAAGGGCTTAACACAAGATTTATAGATAATTAGATTGTTTTTCTAACGAGTCTAAGATTGACCCTATTTTGACATTCCTACATAGAATTATATCATTAATAAATAAATTACTTATTTAAATCAATTAATATATCTTGATGGGTTCAGGTTGACTAAATAAGATGACTTATCCACCCTCAAAGAATATTAATATAATAATAAGACTAATTTTCTTAATCACCTCCGCCTTAGAGAAATAAGAGATTAATATTTCTATATACAATAATCCTAATAGGGGTAGTTTTGTAATTTGCACCAGTCCTTAATCTTATCTTGTCAGTTTATTTTAAACTCATTTAGTTATTTATTTTTTAGAATAATAATTAATCTCTCAATCTCATTGTTGCACCTAAATATTTTCTTGAGATAATTGAGAATAAAGAATGAGAATCACTCCCGAACAAATTACAAATGGCATAACACCGAGGGCGCTCCGGCGGTCGAGTCAAACTCGAGGTCCGGGGCAACCCGTCATTACAAACGGCACAAGACAAAGAATGGGAATCACTCCCAGAGCAATTACAAAGCAACACAATGCCGACGGGGCTCCAAATGCTGGGTCGAACCCAGGTCCTGATGTAACTCAGCGTATCACGCGGCATGAATTGAAGAGCGGGAATCAACCCCGAATAAATCACATAGCAGCATAAAGCCAAGGGCACCCCGGATGCCAGGTCAAACTTGAGTCTAGGGGCCACTAGCTGTATTGCACTACATGAATTGAAGAATGGGAATCAATCCCAAATAAATCACAAAACGACACGAAGACGAGGTGGTTCCAAATGCTGGGTCAAACCTGAATCCCGGGCATACCGCCGTTTCAAATGGCATAAGAAGGAGGATGGGAATTAATCTCGAAGGAATCTCAAAGCGGCACAATGCCGAGGGTGCTCTGATGATTGGGTCAAACTTGGGTTCGGGGCACCCCGTCGTGACAAATCGCACACTACAAAGGGGCCTAATGCAGCAAGCGAGTAGGCCGGGGTGGTGTATCCTCAAAATACTTACAAAATGTCCACGCGACAGAACAGAGGTGACTCGATCAAAGTGGCACGAGGAATGAAGCATAATGTGACCTCGAAAGCCTAAAACCCATCCTTTTCCTCCACGTGGTAGAAAAATAGAAAATATTCTACAAAAATAAAAAAATGGGGTTTGTATAGGGCCCCTCCTCTCTCTCTTTCTCCTAGTCGCAGGGAGACCAGGTAGACCCCCCATGGGGTGTACTCGGGCTGGGTCCCTGTAACGCCCAGGATTTTTCGGATATTGTTCGGATTGAGATCAGTGGGTTTCGGATCGCTTTTGTGGGTCCCGGATTGAGTTTAGCGGTTTACACGTGTTTTTGTCTGTTGGACCTTCGGAACCCCGTGTAGGGAGAACCGTTACGTTCTCTGACTCCGGGACGTTACCACAACATTGTGCGTTCTTCGAGGATCGTGGAGAATATTTTTCCCTATTTTTGGTATTTTCTAGAATTTTTGGATTTTCCTATAAATAAACCCCTTCACCCTTTCTCTCTCCTCACTCTCATTTCTCACTCTCTCCCTCTCTCTTCTCTCACGCTCTCCCTTCTCAGCCTCTCTTCTCCGGCGGCCGACGGAGCGAGGCGGGGGTGAAACGGGGTGACGCAGGGGAGGAGGACGGTGAGGATGGGTCGAGGATCGGGGGACGGAGGTGCGTGGAAGCTCGGCCGTGAGTTCGTGCCCCGGCGAGGGTTCAACGACATTTTCTTCACGGATCGGCGTCCACGGCACGTCAAATCTTCGGTGGAGGTAGGGAGATGAATCCCCAGCTCGTGTACTTCCTTTCCCGTGATTTTGGTAGGTTGTGGTGAGCCGAGTGAGCTTATTTGAGAATTTTGGATAAAATACATATTTTTGGGGAGTGAGCCGGATCTAGAGTTTTAACCATATTTTTGGGATTTAAATGGGTCCTCTCGGTACTAGAGAGGCTAGGGACTAGTTTTCCCTTATTTTCCCCTTCACGTGGGCGTGAACGGGGCGTGGAATGGAGTTTTCCACTAAACTCGCCGTTTTTGAATTTCCGAAATAGAAACGGTCCTAACATGAACTGTTATTAGGTGAGGCGGCCCTCAGGGAGGCTGCTATTTGTCCGTCTCACCGTGTTTTGGGGCTGCGGTCCTGCCATAGATCGCTACGCTTGGCTTAGCGGTCTAATGCAGACCATTTTTTTTTGCTGGGCGGCAACGGGCCTGCCGCCACTTACCCCCCTATGTCGATTGGTTTTGCGGTCGAGCGATAGACCGCCTGAGGCGTTTAGCGGCCTGGTGTGGACCGCCATTCACCGTGCAATGGTCAGGGAAGGACCATTTTCAGTCTCCATCGTGGCGGGCGTGTAGCGGCCTAAGGATGACCGCCTAGGTCATGGGGCGGCCACGTGACTGGCCGCTACCCTCTGAATAGCGGACAGGGCACGACCGTTTTATGTTCGAGGCCAGGATAGCGTCGTGTTGGTCTCCGGTCAACCCGGTTGTGACCTAGTGGTCGACCTTCGACCTCGTAAATGTCCTGGATATCCCATGGGTTCCGTAACCGTATTTCTGGGGTGTCTGACGATACCGTGTTATCTCGATTAGTGTGCCTATAGATTTAGAGAGTCAGGGCGACCTTGTGTGTGTGTTTCGGGCTTTGCGTTACGCTCGATCGAGTCACCGTATATCGGTGGGAGTGCGGTGGGGTTTCCCTCGCATGTCATGGGTTTCGCCGGAAGATGGTTCCCGAGTGGGCCAAGTGTATGGCCTTGGACTGCGAGTCCAGTGATCCAGCCTAGGGCTGGAGGTTTCCCACTTTTTCCTGGGATGGGGAATCAGCATGGCGGCTTGTGAGCTGCCTTGGGAATCATGTTTCTGTGTTTTCCGCATGGGCTGTGTGTGTGGCCTGTGGACTGTGAGTCTAATTACCCAGCCTGGGGCTAGAGGGTTTCTCAGTTCCCCTTTCGAGGGAATGGTCTCAGCAGTTGTGAACTGCCTCGTGAGTCATCGTGCCGAGATTTCTGACCCTAGGGTTAGGGAAGATTGACGGCGTGGAGTCATTCGGTGCAACGGTCCTGACCCCGAATCTTGTGACTCAAGGACCGTTGGATTTAGTGAGTCTAGAGGACTGTTCAGAGTCCAGTGGCTCGGCGCCACTTGGTTCTTCTCAACTTTCACGTAGGGTGCGTATGTGTTTCTCGGAGTTTCTCCTCGGAGAGTGGTCATATTAGTGACTCCCCACTAGTCATAGCCTTCCGACATGCGAGTGGTCCCACCAGGGAGTGGTGGTGAGGCTACCCTAGAGAGACGATTTTTAGGTTGGTTACCGTTGGTCCCCACGTCTTGCAGCCAGAGTCCGGCTGAGGGGAAAACTAGTCAGAGGACCAGACCTAGGACGCATGGTCTGTGTGTGCACACGTGGTTGGGGGCAGTTGGACGCGCGCTGACGAGCGCGACCCCAGCTAGTTCTTGTTCTGTGGTTACTTGTACGGTGTCCCCGTTTTGCCAGGGTGCGATGAGGGGGGCACCTAAGGCGCGGTCTAGGACGCCAAAGGGCACATCCGACCTTGCTTCTGGTGGGCAGGTACTTCTGTCACGTGAGACGTGATTCTCCTATTTTCGGGTTTCGTTTCCCGTCTGCGAGATGTGGTTCCCCCGACAGTTTCAGGGAGTGTTCCCGAGGTAGAGGTCTAGGGGTTTTTCCTGTGAGCGTCACCGAGGGTTTTCCCTAGACGGTGTTAGGTCCACGACTGCGAGGTCGTGACGATTTCTTCTGACAGCGTAGCCAAAGGTTTTCCCGTTAGTTCAGTTGTTCCCCGACTATGAGATCTGGGTGTGTTTTTCCGGTACAGTAGGAGTAGCTATAGTGCCAAATTTTGACCGGCCACCGGTTCGTTGTTCCTGCTATAGTGGTAGCTATTTTTCCTTTTCGTTACCGCCATTTTTCTCGGTTGGGGTTCCGCGAGATCCTTACTGAGCCAGTGACAGGAGGCACACCCCTGCATTTCTGGTGCGGCGGTTCTTCCTCGTGATTCGAGGGTGCTGTGCGGGGTTCTTAGTTGCCAGATCGTCGGGCCGAGTGTTCACTCGGTGTTGGGTACGTTCTTTGCCTTAGACTGTACTTTCTGTTGGACTGGACTCTGTTGTAGTTATTTATTTATTTCTATTAATTGTTGAATTATCTTACTTTATTTCCTATTTCTTTGTACCTCCACACTCCTTTTAGCCCTTCTGAGCCCTCCCGACTCGTGGGCGGCGGTCCAGGATTCGAATGGTATCGGGCTCCTCCCGATATCCGGATCTTGGGTCGTTACAGATGGTATCAGAGCGTGGTTGTGGACGTACTTAAGAATTCGAGATATTGCAATGATCAGAGTCCATGAGGTCCAGTACAGTTGACAGCTGGCCTAGGGTTTTGTGTTTGTTTTCCGCTTGATTTCTCGCTTGAGAGCTTGAGTGCGCTGCGCAGCGCTGTAAAGATGATTGTTGTTCGCGGCTTTCGTGCCGGCATGGGGCCCAAGGGAGGTGATAGAGAGATTTCTTCCCGACGGGTTGTGACCCCGGTCGTGCTGCGTTGAGCTGAGATTTCCGATAGGTGCGTTGCTGCGTTGCTGTGTTCGAGGAATCTACAGCGAGGTCAGGTGGCTGTCAAGAATTTGTTGTGGTTTTGTGGCCATGAGCGTGCTCTGTAGGGAGCTGTTGTCGAGTCTGGACACTCCAGCTTGAGGTTATCCAGCCCCTGAGGTGTTAAGATTGTGGTTTAAGGTGGCAGAGTGGGTGTTCTGATCGAGAGGTGCGCTCGGGTGAGCGGAGGATCGTCTCGGTGAGCTGCTGATTTTTGAGCATGATGTTCTAGTCGTGCTCTGTGGCATCAAAAATGACGTGTCGGTCCTAATTGTTTTGCAGATTTCGAGGTGGGATTGGGCGGAGTTGTCCCAGTGAGTTCTAAGTCCTGCGCTTCTGCGGGTGAATGGGTTGTGTTCGCCCTGGATTTGGCTTGAGTTGTGAAGGTTCCGTGGTGAGTTCGGGACTCGAGGATGAGCATTGACGGTTGTCGATTATGGATGGTGTGCGGTGTAGATCTATTTAAAATTGACTAAAAATAAAAGAAATAAAAATGCAAACACGTGATGCTAACAGAGGTGTGATCGCCAGGGGGGTTACCTCAAATAGGTGCGAGAGATGGGGGTCGACTTCCTCCTCTTCCTGTCGGCCGGCCGAAGGAGAGGGTCTTCTTTATTGATTACCCTTGCACAAACAAAGACAACACCAGCAAATAGTATGGATTAGAAACCGAAGGTGTAGCATCAAATCCGAAATGAAATACAACGTGAGTAATATGGAGGTGAACACACCTTTTGCGTGTTGGCCCTTTAAACCCCTTTGCAAAAGGGTGGGAGGTATGATGTGAGTGATAAAAATAAATGTGCAAATGTTGTGCTGTGAGAGGAGCCTCGACGTGGTTGAGGAAGGGAGAAAATGGGTAAAAAAAGGGTGATATGCATGCATGCAGTTAACAAAAATAAAAGAAAAGAATAAAGAAGAGAAAGGGCAGAAAGGGAGCCTGGGGTTTTTTATTCTGTGACTTTGATGCACGCTCAGGAAGGAGTCTCCTTCAAAGGAATGATGCTTTAGGTGCGCAGGGTGCTCTCTCCGTGAGCCAAGAATTTGGCAGCACCTCCCCTTCTGTTATGAAGTTGGCCCCCCCGAGCAAGAGCCGCATGGCTCCTTTTATAGAGAAAGATGAGGGGTTTTAAATCTGGAAAGGTTGGGATAATTAGTTTTGGGAAGGAGGATAAACTGGGGAGAGTCCTCTCCAGCTTGGATTCTTCCCTGGAGGACTTACCTAATCGAAACAGGCCGTAAAATGAGGAAAGGAAGAGCCGTCGGTAAAATTTGGAAATCTCAGGTAAATAGCGTCAGAAACATTGGACGCCAATTAAATTAGCGTCCACCGCCACGGACGTCGATTCCAAGCCATTTTTAGACAGATTAGGAATTTCCAAAACTAAGGAATAAATCGCGTCTGGTATACCGGACGCAAATTCAAATTTCCCGAATTTGGATGGATTGAGAATATCTCAAAAAAATGGCAAGGAAATCTGTGTCTGTACTAATGGACGTTGTAGTGGCAGGAAAATGGTTCCTAGGCCACCTACCACCTTCTCTATTTATTTGTTGGGGGAAGTCATCTCGCGCCCGTGGATGCCTGCACACACCAAGAAACCAGATGGGCGTCAGAAGGAGTCCCGGGTGTTACCCCATGGGACAACCCTCCGATGCTTAAGTCAGCAAGGGATTTAATGAGCGATAGAGAGGAGCAGAGTGAGAGAGAAGTAGGGGCCATAGTAGTTGTTCCAGGAGGCGTGTAGGTCCTCCGTACGCGTGCTCGCCGGTCCCAGTGGGCTCTCGGAGAGTGCTCGCTGGGTGGTAAGGCCGCTCAGAAGGAAGAAGCTCTCTAGACGTAGATGACCCTCTCGTTGTCGTTGCTAGTTGGGGCCGCTATCTTCTTAGTAAGAAGTTCTGGGGCAGGAGTTTCCTCTTGCGTAGTAGCGTGGAGTCTAGTAGAATAATCTACCGTGCTCCTCTCTCTCGTCGGTGTCCCTTTTATATGGGTTGTCCTGGAGCGAGGGCCTCATCCCTTGATAGGGAAGGGTCCGTTTAGTTGGAGTAACGTTCCCCGCTATGTTGGAGGGAGTTTCCCATTGGTGGGTGATAGCCCCGGCGTCGGTCGGTCCCTGGGCGAGTCTTACGGCACCCATAGGGTGTGCTCGCCCGTTATGGGGTCAAGGCCGATGTCGCGGGGGGCAACGGTCGGTCGTCAGAGTGTCCTCCGGCGAGAACCGCGCTTGGGCCGGCCTTATCGGCGTCATGGAATCCGATGCTCTGTTGGGCCGGCCTCTTCCTTATTGGGCTGAGCATGTGTGCTCTCCCCTTGTCTACGCTTGGCGCGTCCGAACCTTAATGGGCCGGGCGTGCGTGGGCCGCATCTGGGCTAAACCAGATTTACCCTCCTCACTTTACCCATACTCTTAGTTGCCGAGCACTCGCAGGGAACTGAGAGTAGCCCAAGAGAGGGTTCTTCTGGAGGGTGTGATCCGACGATGATCTCCTCGTACGGCAGGAGTTGGTAGCTTCGGGAGCCTACTTGGCGTGCAAGGCGCCTCTGGGGGTGGCAGAGGCCACGCTGGTAATGATGACTCCGAGTCTTGTCTTGTTCTGCGGGTGTGGGCTCAAAACGGTCGCCTGGCCTCGGTAGTCATACCACCGTAGTAGCCGACGTCCTTTCACCTGACCGTCAGGGGCGCAACCGTCGAACTTGTCGTGGGCGGTTTATAAAAAGTGTCGAGGGATTCCCGTAAACCAGACCCACATCTTGCTGGTCGTCGCACTCCATCGTAGGCGTCTTCCTCCCCTTTTGCCTGGTGTGGATCTTTCTCCCATGTTCTTCTTTCTTCTCGTAGCGATGCGTCCACGTAGAAGAATCCTTACTGTCGAGTCTTCCTCCTCGGAGGATATGCCCCAAGGCCGGGGCGGAGTGCCGGGCACCTCGGGTGCGGGCAGTAGTCGACCTGACTCCCAACCTTTGGTAGCGTATAGGGTATTCCACGGTCTGCTGGAAACCTTCCAGATCCCCCCTGAGTATGACATCGTCTTCCCTGCTCTGGGAGATGAAAAAATGAGTCATCCCCCTGGCGGGATCATGATCCCAGTAGATTCCTTCCAGGCGGGTCTCTGTATTCCTGTCCACCCTTTCATCGCGGACGTCCTCAACCATTACGGGCGGAAACCTGGGGGATTATCCCCTAATTCGTACAGTATTCTCTGCGGGTTCGTCTACGCGTGCCGCAGAGCGTCGGTGGCGCCGAGCGTCGATCTGTTCCGGCAGTTCTTCCACCTTCAGAGTTGTTCGTCTGACACTTTCTTTGCCTACTTCAAGGCCCGCGCCAATGATCACTTTATCTCTATCTCTCGTACCGCGTCTAACCGCAAGGGGTGGGCGGAGCGATACATATACTTGATCAAGTCGAAGGACTGGGAGAAGGTCTCCGATGGCTAGATGCGGAGTGGCTACCCTCACCCTTGGAGCGACTCGAAGCCCTCTCTGAATGCTGAGGGTTGTCGAAATCTGAGGGCGGTTTCTCAGTACCCCCTCGTTGATGCAGACCACGTTCTGACCCCGGCGCTGCTTCGAGAGCTGGGGTTATGTCCCCCGTTGCTGCAGGGTACTGGCCGTGCTTCCCTGTAGGGTTGTGGTGGTAGTGGCTGATGCTTGACCAACCTCTTCTTTGTTGCCAGGGGCGGTTGAAGCGCGGGGTTGGACTCCTGAGATCGTCTGGCTGCCGAGGCTTGTTCCTCGGCCTGTGGACCACGTCGCTCCGGGAACTGGCCGGGTGTCAGTCGCCTCCTCCCCAGTCCAGGTTGCTTTCGCTCCGGGGAGGTTGCAGTACCCGGCCCCGATCGACATCCCCTTGGCGCTCTCGCCCGAGGCGTCGGTGGCCAGTGGAGGGCCCAATCTTCGATGGAGCTCCCCCGAAGCCACTCTCAGCGCGCCCGGTGAAGAGTTTGTCATGGCTGGCGGTGGTCGGGCTTGCCCGACCGAGGATGAGTTGGCGGAGATGGGCACCCGCCTCCGGTCGAGGAAGAGGGGGAGGGACTCGACTCCGGGCCGGAGCCGGGCTCCTCCTCCGTCCGGGGTGCCTCCCCCCAGTGTTCGCCTGCCGTCGTCGGTGGTGGTGCCGGCGGCTGCCACTCCGGCATCCGTCTCCGGAGGACGGGGGCGTGAAAGGGGCAAGGCCCCTGCTGCTACTGAGGCTGATCTTCCTCCTCCGCATAGGGTCCTTACGGGCGGTCAGCCCTCGCGACCCGAGGACTCACCGACGGGGGCGCCTGGTGTCCCAGGCATCGTCGACCTCATGGTGTGGAGTGCTCGCTGGCACGAGCACGTCGGGGAGCTGGGTCCTAGTATCGTGGATGAGTTGATGACCGTCACCGCGAAGAGCGTGTGTAAGGGGGTCAGCGCTTTCGGTCTGTGGAGGCACCACTTCCTTGATGTCCTCCGCGAGCTGTCGGTCAGCCATGCCCTTCATGCGGGGGCCGAGGGCCGCTGGCAGGAGTCTGAGGCTGCGAATGCAGTTCTCCGGGAGTGATTGCCCCAGCTAGAGCTGGCGTTGTCCGGGATGGAGCGCGATCGGGACGCCTTCCGGGCACGGGCTGATGCTGCCGACGAGCGTGCGGCCAAGCTGGAGGCGGAGGCTCGGGCCATGAGAGCTCGCGGCCAGGAGATCGAGGTGGAGCTCGATAAGTTGACCACTTCTCTATCCTCGGTTGGCGAGGAGGCTGTAGAAGCCTTCTGCTTCTCTGCTGCTTACCGGGCCGAACTGACGGAGGCAGCCTTGGAGTACTATGGGCCGGCCCGTGACCGCGGCTTTTGTGAGGGTTGGGTGCTACTGTGAAGGCCACAACGGAGCACCTTGACCTCGAGGCTCCGGTCCTACCTCCTCCTTCCAACCCGTACCGCTCGTAGGCCGATGACGAGGAAGAGGGGTCAGACCCCGTAGAGGAGGGCACTGAGCGACCGGTGCCGAGTGTGGGCGGACCCACGGAGGCTGTCGTGGTGGAAGTGAGCGACGAGCCACCTCCTGCTGATGCTACTGCTGCGTGTGCACCTGTTGAACCCAAGGCACGCGATGATGTAACCGGGGCAGATCCTTGAAAGAATGCCCCTAGCTATCTTTCCATTTTCCTCTTACTTACCAAGGCGGTAGCCTCTTTTTGTAATTTCCCTTTTTTGGGAATGAACGGCTTTCCTTCTTTTCCTTGCAAATCTTCGAGATTTCTTCCATGTATTTCCTTCTCTGAGCCATCCTGAGATCCTCTAGGGATACGAAACGGCACCCTTAATGAGGGCTTCTGAAGGAGCGCGACTTTCGGGATCCGTCGCTTCGACTTCCACGGATTTGATCGAGGCGGTAGGAGTCCACACACTTCCGGGGACTTAGTTTCTCACTATAAATAGTGGCCTTCCGCAGCGTTCTAGCGGTCGTCTTGTGCCGACGAATCGTAGTAGGTAGGCTCCACCGAGAATGTCCTCAGGAGAGTCTGGTACCTCGTCGGATGATGAATCTCTGTCGACTTTCCGCCAACCTCTGGTCCTCCGGAGGAACCCTACGCCAGCACCCTGACGGCCGTGGCCTGAGCCTGGAGAGGGTGGCCCGGCCTCTGAGCAGTATAGGCTTGGGTACCTGGACGGCTGGCGGGAGGCCCTGGAGAAGGTTAACCACTTGTACGCTGGCAGGGGAGTCCTGCTTCTTGAGTCGGATAGGATCCGTCCTTGATGGGACGAGAAGAGTCAGGATAGATCCGTCTTTCTGACTTCTGCTATCTCCTTCTTGCTCGTCTTCGCGGTGCATGACCGTTGTTTGCTCCTTGCATGTGCTTGGTGAGATGCTCCTTGTTGTTGGAACATCTTCCTACTTTCTAATAGGAAGGATCGTAAGGACGGGTGGAATCTGTTTTCCATTCTTCCACTCAGTGGGTCTGGCTATGCCGCATGGACGACGGCAGTGGGCTCCTCACTTTGAAGGCATGGCCAATTCACCGGGGTGGCCTTCCTAATGCGTTGGCCTCGTGGTACCGCTGTCGCCCGTTGACTTGCATCGATCTGCTGGTTCCCTGTAACGGGTGGACCTCGCTGGCCTTCTTCCGAGCGTGGGAGGCTGGATCTACTTGCCAAGTTTTCTCCTGTGGGCCTTCTACGAGTGAAGCCCTTTGTTGGGCTGGGTGCTTTGTCTCTCTTCTCTGGCATAGGAGGCTTCTCCGTGGGTACCCTTCCACAGAACAAAAACTGAGTACCTATGCTTGCTTGAAGATTTAACATGATTGTCGACAGAGGATGGTGCCTGGGAAGCGAGTTGTTGGAGTCATTCGTCGCCATCGTCGAGCACTTTTGTTTCTCCATGTACTTATATCTGGCCCGTGTGAGGGTACTTTGCCAATTTTCTGGTAGCTTGTACTTTGACTAAAGAAATACAAATTCTTTTATTCTGAGCCGACATTGATGTGTACCTTTTACTGGAGTTCCTCTGCGTGCTTCTCTAGGCGATCCTCCATACTCATCTTCCACGGTGCTCGTGTCCTCTGCAGGGACCCTCAGGTTGCTATTTCATTTTCGAGGGGAGCGGTGCTCGCCTCTAGAAAACTCGTAGGTTACCTTGTTGTTTTCAAGGGGAGCAGTGCTCGCCTCTAGGGAACCCGTAGGTTACCTTTCTATTTTCAAGGGGAGCAGTGCTCACCTCTAGGGAACCCTTAGGTTACCTTCTTTTGTTTTCAAGGGGAGCAGTGCTCTCCTCTAGGGAACCCGTAGGTTACCTTCCCATTTTTAAGGGGAGCGGTGTAGATTCTAAGAAATCCACTTAGAACAATTAAAAGGGAAAAAGAAAAAAATGAATAGAAGAAGAATGGGAAAAGAGGGAGAAAAGGGGAGCATGCGAGGATGCTAAGGGGAATGTGATCGCCAGAGACGCGAGGGCCTCAAAGGATATAACAAATAATCAATGGAGGGATCGCGATATAAATACCTTAAATGTGGGGGAGATTGTGAGTGCACCTTCTCTTTCTATCGGCCGGCCGATGAAGAGAGTTTTCCTTGATTGATTACCCTTGCAAAATTAACAAACACCAATAAACAAACATGGATTAGAAACCAAGATGTGTAGAATCAAATCCAAATGTAAATATGGACATAGAAAGCATGGATATGAACACACCTTATTGGTGTTTGGCCTTTAAACCCCTATGCAAAAGGGTATGGGAGATATGATGAATGATATGCAAATAGGGAGGTGTGCAAGTGTTGCACTAAGAAGATCTCAACATGGAGATAAAAAGAAATTAAAGGAAGAGATGGAATAATGATGCATGCAATTAACTAAAGAAAAATAAGAGATAGGAGGGGGAAAGCTTAGTGGTTTCTCCAATTGGCTTCAAGATCTTCAATAGAGGAAGAAGAGGATGTAGAATTCCATGGATGTAGAGGCTCCAAATCTTCAATAGAGGAAGAAGAACTCCATGGATGAAGCTTTTAGGTGCATGGGAGTCTTCCTCCTTGAGCCTTTAGTCCGGCAGCACCTCCCCTTGAATTGATCTTTATCTCTTAACACAAGGGAGAGAGGAGTCCTATTTATAGGGTTTAAATTCGAAATTAATTCCAAGGGAAATTAGGAAAACATGTTTTAGTGGGATTTGGAATGAGATAAACATTAGGCAAGTGTCCCTTCAACCTTGGAAAGTCATAGGAACCCCTTTCCTAAGTGGAAAAAGAGATTAAATGAGGAAAAGAAGTGAAATTCGGAATTAAATCAAGAGAAAATAAGAAAACATGTTTTAGTTGGAATTTGGAAGAGATAAACATTAGGCAAGTGTCCCTTCAACCTTGGAAAGTCATAGGAACCCTTTCCCAAGTGGAAAAAGAGATTAAATGAGGAAAGGAAGTGAAATTCGGAATTAAATCCAAGAGAAAATAAGAAAACATGTTTTAGTTGGATTTGGAAGAGATAAACCTTAGGCAAGTGTCCCTTCAACCTTGGAAAGTCATAGGAACCCTTTCCCAAGTGGAAAAAGAGATTAAATGAGGAAAGGAAGTGAAATTCGGAATTAAATCAAGAGAAAATAAGAAAACATGTTTTAGTTGGAATTTGGAAGAGATAAACATTAGGCAAGTGTCCCTTCAACCTTGGAAAGTCATAGGAACCCTTTCCCAAGTGGAAAAAGAGATTAAATGAGGAAAGGAAGTGAAATTCGGAATTAAATCCAAGAGAAAATAAGAAAACATGTTTTAGTTGGATTTGGAAGAGATAAACCTTAGGCAAGTGTCCCTTCAACCTTGGAAAGTCATAGGAACCCTTTCCCAAGTGGAAAAAGAGATTAAATGAGGAAAGGAAGTGAAATTCGGAATTAAATCAAGAGAAAATAAGAAAACATGTTTTAGTTGGAATTTGGAAGAGATAAGCATTAGGCAAGTGTCCCTTCAACCTTAGAAAGTCATAGGAACCCTTTCCCAAGTGGAAAAAGAGATTAAATGAGGAAAGGAAGTGAAATTCGGAATTAAATCAAGAGAAAATAAGAAAACATATTTTAGTTGGAATTTGGAAGAGATAAACATTAGGCAAGTGTCCCTTCAACCTTGGAAAGTCATAGGAACCCTTTCCCATGTGGAAAAGGAGGTTAAATGAGGAAAGAAGGGAAATTCGGAATTAATTCCATAAAAAATTAGAAAACTTAGTTTTGGTAGGATGGAAAGGGGGATCCTTCCTCCAAGTGTCCTTTCAATATTAAGAAGCCATAGGAACTCTTTCCCAAGTGAAAAAGGAGTGTAAGTGAGGAAAGGAAGGGGTGCTTCTGGAGTTCGAAATTGAACAAGAATTGACGACCGAACAGACGATCGCTAATTAAAGAAATGACGCCCCCTGACGGGGCGTTACTTAAATGACACCCGGGTCCCTTCCCCCATTTGATTTAAGGCCCGAAAAAATGGAGAAATGGCTCAGAAAAATCTGGAGAAAAATGGAAAAACATGTGAAAAGCTTGGGGAAGTTGGATATTCAATAAAAAGGAGGAAAATCACTCAAATAAGTCGATTTGAGGGTCAAATGGGGCATCACAGTGCGATAGGAGATATGCTCAAAATGATGTCAATTTTAGTGTGTCTACAAGCGGTGCTCGCCTCTAGGGGACCCGTAGGTCACCTTTTTATTTTCAAGGGGAGCGGTGCTCGCCTCTAGGGAACCCTTAGGTTACCTTCTTTCATTTTCAAGGGGAGCAGTGCTCGCCTCTAGGGAACCCATAGGGTACCTTTCTATTTTCAAGGGGAGCGGTGCTCACCTCTAGGGAACCCTTAGGTTACCTCCTTTCGTTTTCAAGGGGAGCGGTGCTCGCCTCTAGGAACCCGTAGGTTATGTTTTTCAAGGGGAGCGGTGCTCGCCTCTAGGGAACCCTTAAGTTACCTTCTTTCATTTTTAAGAGGAGCAGTGCTCGCCTCTTGGGAACCCGTAGGTTACCTTCCTGTTTTCAAGGGGAGCGGTGCTCGCCTCTAGGGAACCTGTAAGTCACCTTCTCGCTGTTTGCGGGCAACTTACCCTAGTGGAGTACGGCTGGTGACGTTTTACTGGAAGTATTTTCTGAGGTTGACGGAGTTCCACGTCCTGGGTACCTCTCTCCCCCCAAGCGTCACTAGCCTGTACGTTCTTTAGCCGAGTGCTTCTGCTACTCGGTATGGGCCTTCCCAGTTGGGTGCGAGTTTTCCCGCGGCTCCTCGCGGATCAGCCACGCTTGCTCGCCGTAGAACCAGATCTCCGGGGAAGAAGTGTCGCTTCTTAACCTGGGCATTGTAATACTATGCCAGCTTCTGCTAATATGCCGAAAGTTTTATCTGGGCGTTGGCTCTTCTTTCCTCGAGCAAGTCCAGGTTTTCTCGCATCGCCTGGTTATTTCTGGCCTCATCAAAATGCCCCACTCGTAACGAGGGGTTGGATATTTCCACCGGGACTACTACCTCAGCTCCATATGCGAGATGGAAGGGTGTCTCCCCGGTGGCAGCTCTAGCGGTGGTCCGGTGAGCCCATAGAATGTTGGGGATTGAATCAATCCACGCGTCTCCTGCTTGATCCAAGCGGGTTTTGATGCCTGGAGTAGAGTTCGGTTGGCATTTTCTACCAACCCGTTGGCTTGGGGATGTCCCATCGAGGTGTAGTGGTTCCAGATCCCCAACTTCGAGCACTTCTCTTGAAAGGCGGTGCCCGTGAACTGTCTGCCATTATCGGTAGTGAGAACCCTCGGAATCCCAAATCGACAAATGATGCTCCGTAGCATGAATTTCCAAGCTGCTTCGCTCGTTATCTTCCCCAATGGTTCGGCCTCGATCCACTTGGTGAAGTAGTCTATAGCGACTATGAGCAATTTATTTCTCCCTCGTGCTTCAGGGAAAGGTCCCAGTATGTCGATCCCCCACCGCGCGAATGGGTGAGGCTCTGTCAAGGCATGGAGCTGCGTCGCCGGTTGGTGGTGCAGATGGGAGTATTTTTGGCATTAAGGGCACCTTCGAACGTAGTTGAGGTAGTCCTACTGCAAGGTGGGCCACCAGTACCCTTGTCGGATCAGCGTCCTCGTGAGTGCTCGCCCTCCCACATGACTTCTGCAGAGTCCTTCATGGACTTCTTGGATGGCCTGGCTGGCTTCCGTGGGGAAGAGGCACTTGAATAGAGAAGCTGAGAGGGATCGGCGGTATATCCAACCGTCCACCATAGTGAAATGAGCCGCTCTCACCCACGTGCGCCGTGCTTCGGCGTGGTCGCCAGGGAGCTATTATCGAAGGAGGAAATTGAGCAGGGGATCCATCCAGGAGGGATCGTAGTCGATGGCGTTTACCTGGAGCACTGGATCGTCTGTGCTCGGTGCTGGCAATTCCTCTATCAGGATTGATCTCGAGCTGGAGACCGTAGTGGCTGATGCCAAATGGGAGAGGGCGTCTGCTCGGACATTCTCTTCGCGCGAGATGTGGACCACTTCAAAGTGGGCGAACTCACCCACCGCTACCTTGGCCTTCTCCAAATACTTCATCATGGAGGGGTCTCGGGCCTCGAACTCCCCCCTGACCTGGTTGGCGATGAGCATGGAGTCGCTGTATGCTCGTACGCTTGACGCCCCTAGGTGTTTTTCCATGCACAACCCAGAAAGGAGCACCTCGTACTAGGCCACATTGTTCATGGTCAGGAAATTGAAACGCAGGGCGTACTGTAGTTCTACACCCTCTGGCAAGAGTAAGACTAGGCCTGGGCCGTTGCCCGTAGCGCAGGATGATCCATCGACGTATAGCTCCCAGGCAGGTCCCGAGGTCTGCTCGGGTGAATCCTCGACTGGTAGGGTGCATTCGGCGATGAAATCTGCGAGTGCATGGGCCTTGATCGCTGTCCTCAGTCGAAACTTGATGTCGAATTCTCCCAACTCGATGGCCCACTTGACCAGTCTCTCGGACGCATCAGGGTTCTGAAGGATCTATCGAAGAGGCTGGTCGGTGAGGACGACGATCGTGTGGGCCAGGAAGTATGGCCGTAGCTTGCGAGCAGCCGTGATCAATGCGAGAGTGAACTTTTCAGTCCGCGAGTACCGGAATTCCGATCCTTGCAATGCTCAGCTGACATAGTAGATGGGCTTCATGACTCCTGCTTCTTCCCGTGTGAGCACAGCACTCATGGTGCTGGGGGTCACGGACAGGTATAGGAGCAGCAGTTCCTCCCCTTGGGGTTAGGCGAGGATGGGAGGCATTGTCAGGTATCGCTTCAATTCTTCGAATGCCTGCTCGCACTCCTGGTCCCAGCCGATCCATCCCTTCTTCTCTGGCGCCAGGTTGGCCTGCTTGATCAACCGAAAGAAGGGCAGACATCGTTCGGTGGCTCGGGATAAGAACCGGGCCAGAGCGGCGATGCGTCCGGTGAGACACTGTATGTCCCTCACCTGTCGTGGTCGCTCCATCTCTAACACTGCTTTGATCTAGTCGGGGTTGGCTTCGATCCCTCGGGCGGTGGGTCGGTGGTTCTCTTGCGGTCGGGCTGGTCGGTCCCGGCCGTACGGCGTAGGGCCGCGGTGTTCTCCTCGCAATGCGCATGCTTCTGGGCTAGCGCAAGGAGATCGGGAAGGGTCGTTGGGGCTACGACTCCGAGCGCACGCCGGAGGATGTGATCTCGCGTCCCCTGAGTAAGTGCCGTGGTGGTGATGCCGACGTCGAGGTGGGGGATCCAGAGTGCCTCCGCGCGGGAACGTGAGATGAAGTCCCAAAGCGTCTCTTCCTTCCCCTGCCTGAGGACGAGCATGGTTACTGCAGATTTGGCTACCTTTCGGGAGCCCATAAAGTTCTCCTTGAACAGCTTCTTGAGCTGCTGGAAGGAGGAGATTGTCCCGGCCGGCAGAGACTCGAACCACGCCCGGGCGTTCTCCCAAAGAGTGGTGATGAACGCTAGGCACTTTACGGTGTCCGAGGCCCGGTGGAACACCAGGTGGGACTCGAAGCCGTGCAGTTGGTCGGCCGGGTCGGTGGTGCCGTCGTAGTAGGAGAATGACGGCAACTGGAGCTTCGGCGGGATGGGGGCTTCCATGATCTCCCTAGAAAAGGGCGCGAGGAAGTCTTGGTCATCATCGATGAGGCCGCGATTCTTGGCAGCCAGGAGGACGTCGTCCAGGTAGCGGACCTTGTCCTCTATCTCGTCGAACGGTTGAAGCCGGCGGTCCATCTCCGGATTGGAGTGGTGGGGGATGCGTCCCCTAGACGCGGGTACGCTGCTCGATCGTCGATTTCTTGTGACAGAGGCGCGGGATGCCTCTCGTGCCTGCCGTAAGTTTTCTCCGACCTGACCTCCTTCACCTTCCCGTCACTTGGGTGGGGCGTGTTGAGGCCTCTGGTCCTGGAGCTCTCGGTAAAATTCCGCCAGGACTCGTATTTCCTGGCGGAGCTCATCTAAGTCACCTCGAGTGACCTCTTGTCGGCGGTGCGCGGAAGAAGCTTCCTGCGACTCCCGGCGAGAGTTGGGTCCCTGGTGGGATCCCCGCCCCCGGTTGCTGGCATTGCGAAGGCTTCCATG
Organism: Amorphophallus konjac; assembly: GCA_022559845.1. Lineage (NCBI taxonomy): Eukaryota > Viridiplantae > Streptophyta > Magnoliopsida > Alismatales > Araceae > Amorphophallus > Amorphophallus konjac. The sequence continues at coordinate 192,312 of JAHNEJ010002479.1, forward strand.
GGGCGCCATAGCTTTTTGCATGGATTCTCACAGACGGCGCCAAGAAGTGTAGCGGTAGGAAAATAGTTCCTAGGCCACGTACCACCTTCTCTATTTATTTGTTGGGGGAAGTCGTCTCGCGTCCGTGGATGCCTGCACACACCAAGCAACCAGAAGGGCGTCAGAAGGAGTCCCGGGTGTTACCCCAGGGGACAACCCTCTGATGCTTAAGTCAGTAAGGGATTTAATGAGCGATAGAGAGGAGCAGAGTGAGAGAGAAGTAGGGGCCATAGTAGTTGTTCCAGAAGGCGTGTAGGTCCTCCATATGCGTGCTCGCCGGTCCCAGTGGGCTCTCGGAGAGTGCTCGTTGGGTGGTAAGGCCGCTCAGGAGGAAGAAGCTTTCTGGACATAGATGACCCTCTCGTTGTCGTTGCTAGTCCGGGCTGCTCTCTTCTCAGTAAGATGCTATGGGGCAGGAGTATCCTCTTGCGTAGTAGCGTGGAGTCTAGTAGAATAATCTACCATGCTCCTCTCTCTCGTCGGTGTTCCTTTTATATGGGTTGTCCTGGAGCGAGGGTCTCATCCCTTGATAGGGAAGGGTCCGTTTAGTTGGAGTAACGTTCCCCGCTATGTTGGCGGGAGTTTCCCATTGGGGGGCGATAGCCCCGGCGTCGGCCAGTCCCTGGGCGAGTCTTACGGCACTCATAGGGTGTGCTCGCCCGTTATGGGGTCAAGGCCGACATCGCGGGGGGCAATGGTCGGTCGTCGGAGTGTCCTCCGGCAAGAACCGCGCTTGAGCCGGCCTTATCGGCGTTGTGGAATCCGATGCTCTGTTGGGCCTGCCTCTTCCTTATTGGGCTGAGCATGTGTGCTCTCCCCTTGTCTGGGCTTGGCGCGTCCGAACCTTAATGGGCCGCGCGTGCGTGAGCCACATCTGCGCTAAACCAGATTTACCCTCCTCAGACGTTATTACGAAAAGGCGGCTAGAAACGTAGACGCTTATTCCTGATCTATTTTAAGAATGCTGAATATTACCAAAAATCTTCACACAAATAGCGTCCTTATGGGAAGACGCTTATTCTTGACTTTCTGAAATAATAAACAAATTGCGTCCACACATACCGACGCATATTATGGAATTTCAAGAATTTTGGTAATTATCAAGAAAAGGAAATAGCGTCCACTTTCTCAGTCGCCTATTAAACCGCGTCCAAGGTATCCGTCGTTAATTCTTTAAAGCTCAGAAAAATAGTGAAAAATCCCAGAAAATTATAGAAAAATCCAGAAAAATTTGGAAAAATTTAAAAAAAATCCTTAAAAATAGAAAAAAAAAGTAAAAAGTCAAAGTAAATTTTAGAAAATCACTCAAATGAGCTAATTTGAAGGTTAAATTAAGGTGTTATAAGGTAAAATGAGAGGTACTCAAAGTAATGCCAATTTTGGCGTGTCTACATGCGGCTATTGGCGTGGCATGTTGCAGTTCGAGGAATTATAGTGGTGGTGCATCGAGAGATGCTGTGATTGTGGTCCAACGTGACACTCGTCGAGTGTGTCGGAGATGCCGACCTTATGGAAGCAAATGTTTTCTTAGTGCTGGAAGGTGTTGTTCCCAACATGCACGAGGTTCGAGGTCAGGTCGAGCGTGGAGTTTTTCCGATTGGTCAGAGGAGTGTTGGTTTCTCCTTGGGTTGGAGAGATTGCATTTGGCTAAGGTTCGTCATCTTGCATCATATTTTTAGATTTGGTTGGCCTTTGTGTGCCATGAAATCCGTGCGAGACGTGTCCTGTGTTTTGGCAAGGTGGTTGCCTGTGAGAAATCGTGCCCAATTCCCTTGTTGCGTAAGGGTGTGTTGGCACTGCTCCGTAAGGATGAGTGCCGGTTGGGCGGTGTTCGTGAGAATTCTTGACTGGTGTTGGGGCTTTCTGTTGCGTGACAGTTCGGAGCCTGCATAGTTGTAGAGGATTGCCAGATTTGGGAGTGAATCTGTGCTAGGGGTCCGAGGTAAGGGAGCTTTCCTCACCCTATTTTCTGAAGTTGGCCAGTCGAGTTGTGGATTGTCGGGATGGTGAGTCCCGAGTTGCCGTGTTTGGCTATGCTCGTGGATCAGAGTGCGCAACGGAAGTGTGGTGGGCTCATAATCCACAGGTTCAGGATCATAGCGTTGGGTGCTACGGGCAGATTCCTGAGGTTACGCTGAGCATTGGAAGATTGGTTCCTCTGTGTGAGACGTGTTGCTGTCATGCCGTTGCTCGAGGTATTATGGTTTTTGGCACTGGCAGGATGGAGTGTTGGGGGAAAAATGTTGGCAAGTGTGCCACATGAGTACCCTGTTCATGTGATGAAAGCCGTGTCAGGCGTCGGTGTTAGACTCGGATGGGTTTGTTGAGGATGTTGCCTGACGGAGGTCGAGGACGTGTTGGTCAGAGTCAGTGGCTTCGTGCCCGACTTGTATTGAAGGTTGTGTCCTCGGATGAGATCGTGTTTTGAGGAAGTGATCTCTGACAGATTATGGGTCCCAATTGGCAGTGGTGAGTGGCTAGTAAGCCTAATAGTGTGATCGACCACAGCAGCATCTGTAGGTTATGGTCGTGACGGATTGTGGCGGACAGGACCCAAATGTGATGAGAATCTGTGTCGTTTGAAGACTTGTGTGCATTGGTCGTGGTGTTGGCGACTAGGTTGCCGTAATATTGGATGGCACTTTCCTCCCCTAGAGACGTGTGCCATAAATTGTTCCGGTGGTGTCCCGTGGCTCTGTGGTGCGAGCGGAATCAGGATTGGCAGGTGTCCACTTGGACTAGTTGAGACGAAGGTTTCGATGAGACAGGATGGAAGAGTGACGCCTGTGCGTGGAGGTCCTTGATGGGACGTTGGCGTTGGAGTGGTTATCCCTGGTCTGGTGACCAGCATGGGAGGATTTCCCTATAAGTCTGAGTCGAGTGAGGTGATGATCGAAGACTCCTGAGTCTTATTTTTGGTTTCATCGTGCTCCCCTGAGAGGGTTGAGTTGGCATAATGATCAGGATCGGATGCGGTGTCCGAGAGGAGTTCAGCTTGAGATGTGGTAATTATCTATGTGTGAGTCAGTGGATGGCCTATCGAGGTTTGTAACGTGTTGTTGATTCTGGTGAAGGACCAGGAAAGGCGGAAGAAGTTGAGCAAGAGGAGGGTTTCCTTTGACGAGCAGTTGGTGATCGGCTTGTGGTCTTTCACGGACAGAAGATGCTGGTGGTTGCGCATCATGAACGGTGAGAGCCGTGTGCACGTGAGGCCTTTGGCGACTATTTTCGTGATGTGTTTTCAGGATGGGACCTGGGCCTTGTCAAAGTTTCAGTTCTGACAGAGTTGGTCCCGTGCTGTTATGAGCGCTTGGCTTGCCAGGTATGAGCTGATGAAGGCTCTGTATTGGTTGTTCCCTTGAGCAGGGCGTGAAACTAGTCTGCTGATTGTGAAGCTGATGTGTGAATTGTTTGTCGACCATAGGATGGATCGGTAGCTATTTCTCGTGTCGAGGTCTATGTCTCCTCGGTGAGCGAGACGGTGGCAGCGGTGCCATGATTGCTTTTTGTTGTGACTGAGGTGATGTCAGATTGTGTCCTTTGGTGTGCCTGCTCTGATGCCCGGTGTACGCGGCATACGGAGAGAGGTGTCGTTCATGATTGTAGTCTGGCTGTGTCCCTCAGGATAGGAGCTTTCGTGAGAATTGAGGTTTTTTTGTGCTGGGGCTCTGACAGCATTGTCAGTTGGTTCGGTGTTCCTCCCCTATGACTTGGCGCTTGTCTGAATTTCAATGATGAAATTTCTTTAAGGGGGGAGGGCTGTAACGCCCCGAATTTTTAGGATAATGTTCGGATTGAGATCCGTGGGTTTCGGATCACTTTTGTGGGTCTCGGATTGAGTTTAGCGGTTTACACGTATTTTTGTCTGTCGGACCTTCGGAACCCCGTGTAGGGTGAACCGTTACGTTCTCCGACTCCGGGACGTTACCATAACATTATGCGTTCTTCGAGGATCGTGGGGAATATTTTTCTCTATTTTTGGTATTTTTTAGAATTTCTTATAAATAAACCCCTTCACCCTTTCTCTCTCCTCACTCTCATTTCTCACTCTCTCACTCTCTCTTCTCTCACGCTCTCCCTTCTCACCCTCTCTTCTCCGACGGCCGACGGAGAGAGGCGGGGGCGAAACAGGGCGACTTGGGCGAGGAGGACGGTGAGGATGGGTCGAGGATCGGGGGACGGAGGCGCGTGAAAGCTCGGCCGTGAGTTCGTGTCCCGACGAGGGTTCAACAACATTTTCTTCACGGATCGGCGTCCACGGCACATAAAATCTTCGGTGGAGGTAGGGAGATGGATCCACAGCTCGTGTACTTCCTTTCCCACGATTTTGGTAGGACGTAGTGAGCCGAGCGGGCTTATTTGAGCATTTTGGAAAAAATGCATGTTTTTGGGGAGTGAGTAGGATCTAACGTTCTAACCGCGTTTTTGATGTTTAAATGGGTCATCTCGGTGCTAGAGAGGCTGGGGACTAGTTTTCCCTTATTTTCCCCTTCACGTGGGCGTGAACGGGGTGTGGAATGGAGTTTTCCACTGAACTCGCCATTCTCAGGTTTTCGGAATAGAAACGGTCCTAACATGAACCGTTATTAGGTAAGGCGGCCCTCAGGGAGGCTGCTATTTGTCCGTCTCACCGTGTTTTGGGGCTGATGTCCTGCGATAGACCGCTACGCTTGGCTTAGCGGTCTAATGCAGACCATTTTTTTTGGCTGGGTGGCCACGGGCCGGCCGCCACTTACCCCCGTATGTCGGTTGGTTTTGCGGTCGAGCGATAGAGCGCTTGAGGCGTTTAGCGGCCTGGTGTGGACCGCCGTTCACCGTGCAGCGGTCAGGCCAGGACCATTTTCAATCTCCGTCATGGCGGGCGTGTAGCGGCCTAAGGATGACTGCCTAGGTCATGGGGCGGCCACGCGACTGGCCGCTACTCTCTGAATAGCGGTCAGGGCACACCCGTTTTATGTTTTGAGTTCATTCGAGGCCAGGAGGTGCAACGGCCATGCGACTGACCGCTAGGTGACACCCAGCGGTCAGGCAATGGACCGCCACTCTTCTAGGCGGTCTGAGGGTGACCGTGTAGCGCCCCACCCTATATCCGGTTCAGTATATCACACTCATCGGATATAGGAGGCAACACCACAGTGGGAACCACCCAACAGAACGGAGATGGGTTGAGATTTACACAAATAAACGTGCAGAATTGACAGCGGAAGAAGAAATTTATTACATCAGCGAATGTCCAAATACCAACATCACAATAGTCCAATAGAAATAAAATTCCAACTTGCTATTACAATAACCAGAGTTCACAAATTCAAGCCTCTTATAGACTCTCACAAGCTACCTCTATTGATAGAAAAAGAAAGCTATCAATGATCACACACGGGCCTCCGGCTCTAACTCACTTGGCTCTAAATCCTCGTCCTCACTAGCGGACTCGCCTGGAAAATTATCAAGTGTAATTCTACGAATAGACTTAGCAAGATTCAGAAACTCAAGCACACCTCTGGCACAAGCATAATACATTCGACTATCATTTAACCGGTACAAATCCCTAAGGCTTACCAAGTTGTAGAAAATAAACACATGGTTTCAGAAATCAAATAGATGTTTCATAATACTGGAAATATATCACAAGGCAACGCCGATTAATATGCAATTATGGATAGACTATGCAACAGTGCACTAGGCAATGTCTAGTCATGCAATAAAAATGCATAGCAAAGTTTTGAACCGGATTCATATGCCAAGGGTGCAGTCTGAAGGAAACAGAAGTCATAATTGACAATAGGATTCAGAACTAAATGGAATATATATAAGCACAATGGAATGGGGTTCTGATGTGACACAACCTCGGACCTAATTTAACAAGCACAACCACAAGGCTATGAAGCCTACGCAACCGGACCTTCGTATGGCGCACACACTTAACCCGGGGGTAACTCGGGGATGCCGAGTCAAGGAAATGGGACAATCCCCTTGCTGGTAGAGGGCCATCAAAATCTAAGTCAAACCTCCCCTTGAGGTGCGGATATTTAACTCAATGTGTTGGCCTTGGCCGAGGGACGCGGATCACTCACTCACACCCACGGGGGTCGCACAAGTGCGGTGGAGCCTTAAGATCGGGCACTCTCTTCCTTACCAATGGCGCAATTGGAGAATATTAAATGAACAAGAATAATTGAGAGCAAGGGACGAGTTCTCACCTAGCCGGTTTGAAGAAACCGACTCCGGTCGGAGACGGGGGCGAGCGGGGAGGCGAGGGGAAGCACCCGCACGCCGCGTCGATGAAGCTTCAAACCTGTGAGTGTAAATAATACATGAACTACCCCCATGCAGGGGGGGGGATCTCGGGGAAGGGAAGCCAATGAATACACTCAATACGACCTCCACGCAGGGAGGGGCCTTCAGCCGGCCAAGCGGGGAGGGGAATTCGAGCTAGAACTGAAGAGAGGGAAGTCGAAGCCGAATCTGCCCGCTGACTGGGTCTCAGGACAGACTATCAAGTATTTGGACGCTTTGGTCAGCCCCAAATTTTGTTGTAGACGAAACCACTTGGAGATTCTTCTTAGCTGGATCTGAATGATGCTTGAATTTTGTAAATTTCTTCGGGCACCGCTGCTGGTCGGGGTAGGGGCTTGAACAGGGTGGCAGACCCTCGGATCTGACAGATTCAGGTTCCCAACAGCAGGAAGCAGAGGTTTCCACGGTCTCTCCCGAGCTCAGAATCAGGTGTCGCTAGAGTTGTTGTAACCGTTGACGAGTCCTCTTCGAAGCAAGACCAACGGGAATGCCAGCTGATGTCGGGGTCGACCGGTAGGCTCTGAACACTGAGGAGGGGTCAGTGCAGACTAAGTGGAAGCAGAACCGAGCACCCGAGGGAGAAAATTGATAACTTTCATGTCCGGTCACCAAATGGGGCTCTGCTTCTTGGAGATGTTATAAGACTCATAGTAGAAGATGTTTGAAGAAGAACTCTCGATCCGATTCCCAACATGATCGTCGCAGTCGAGCTTCCAATCCGGATCTGATCTCCTGCCAGGGGGGATCTGCGCAGTTGTGGGAGAATGGCTCTCCTGGTCGATCACGAACTCAGAATGGGACGGAACCACCACTGTTGCGAAGAAGACAGGAAGACGCTTCCGTCGATATATGGTATGCCACCTGAAGCTCCCAGGGGACGACGGGGTGGCCTCTGCAACCTATGGCCAATCTACTGCCTGCAACAAGAACTTGAGAGGGTGGAGATAGGTAATGGGGAATGGGGTAGATGGGAGGGGAAATGAGGTGGTTGTGTGTAGGGGCAACCCCCAGCTGTGAGGGGGTCTAGGATGGGGGGGTTTGAAGGTGTGGGAAGGGGAGAATGGGGGCTGGAAGGGGGTGTTTGCTATGGGTGAGAGAGGAGCTGCGAATTTGGGCTTGGAGGGAGAGGGGAAGGTGAGGGGGGCACAAGTGGGTGGAGGGAAGGTGAGTTTGAATTTTCCTTAATGGAGGGTATTCAATGGTGGTCTTGGGGATGGTAGGGGTTGTGTTGGGGAAGGGAAGGGGTGCTTGGGGTAGTGGGAAGGGTGCTTGGGGAAGTGGGTGGGGTAGTTGGGGGTTGGGAGGTGGAGCTAGATTGGTGGAAGCTCTCTTGGGACTAGGGGGTGGAGTAATGGGATGTGTGGGGAAGGGGAGTGGCCTTTAATGGGGGTAGGTGGGAGAGTGGTGGTTGGGAAGGGAGGAGAGAAAATTTTCAAAATTAGATGTGGAGGAGAGAGAAAGGGGAGTGAAAGAGAGAGATTAAGAGAGGGATGGGTGGGGAATCTCTCCCCTAGGGTCTCTCACCCAAATAATGGAATCTCTCCACTAGATAAGAAGTTTGAACTCTCAAAATGGCAAGTTTTTCATTCATTGATTCATTACCTCAAAATGGAGAGAGTGGGGTCCTATTTATAGGGATCCCATAATTTACAATAAGACCCTGACTTTTGACACAAAGACAAATAACCAAGGGGGTAGGGGGCACCCTTGGGCCTATCCCAATGAATTGGGCCCAATAGCTAATCTAATCAACCTAATGACACTCAAACTTAGGGGAATAAATAAAAGACCTAGGGACATGACTCAAATAAAAGGGAAAATACATAAAATGACTCAAATAAAAATTACATAGGACTCAAAATTAAATAACTAGACCATGCCGTACGTCTCCGGGTGACGAGAATGGCTGAGAGGGCCAGGACAGATGGTGATGACCCCATCATACTCCCGGGGTGCGGAGAACTCGACTCCGTCGAGTAAGAGGTGGTACCGCTCACATGTCTTCCGAATGAAGCCGATTCTTCCACCTAGCGAGGTAGTGCCCATACACCTTGCTCCGAGTGATGATTACCTATTCATCCAATATTATCTCAAGTTGCTTACGTCGGGCTCTCTGGGCTGACGATGCTCTCATGGGGAGGGGTGGGTGCTCTCTCAAGGAAGGAAGGGGCTTGAAATCCTCACTAGGTGCCACTGTGGGTCCCTTGTGTGGCACAAGGCCTTCCACATTGAAACTGAAGTTAACTCCGTATCCCTCGAGGAGGCCTAACTTAGTAGTGGGGCTAATGCACCTCAAAACCTGGAAGGGGCTGATCCCACAAAATCTCAATCTTGAGTTGTCTCTATGTGAGAGCCTCTCATTCCTCACCATCCCAGAATCACCCATTTGGATTTCATGGTGACGCCATTGAGTCGGCCTGCCTTTTGTAAATTTCATGGCTCTTGTTGATGTGCTTGTAAGGTTACCATGCAATTTTGTGAATGTTGACCTTCTAGTGGTTATGGGTGGACCTGGACAACCATATATAGACCAGTCACGCCATGATGCCATATGGACCTTGATGAGTCTTGGTGGGCCGGGACAACCAAATGTGGCCCTATCATGCATGGACTCTCTAACAAAGGTTGGAGGGCCGGGGCATCCGTAGGTGATCCGGTCATGTATGGGGGTGACAAATGCCGGGGGACCCGGACATCCAAGAATGCTCCTATCATGCTTAAGACTCATGATGAGTGAAGTGGACCATTACATCCGAATTTGGACCACTCATGCTTTCTACTTGACATGTGGGTGATATGAATGAATGGACCCAACATAGTGTTCATGCCAAGTGGTGTGGTAAGCCTAGACACATGCATGATTTTCCCAAGGGTGACTTCCATGTGTATAGGTGTGGAACAACCTTTGAACTCCCATTGGAAAGGATTGAATGGATCTAAGAAGGTGGTCATTATGGGGTGTAGTACAACCTTATTACCTAGGGATATGTGGCCCAAGGTCATGGCTCCCAAGGTGTAACCTGGGTCTAGGATGGAGTGGATTGGGTCAAACATGGTGAGTTGGTGTAGGGAAAGGTGGGTGGTGGATAAAGTGGTTGGGTCACACGAGTCTCTTGACTCCCATTGGAATGGATCATAGGGATCATAAAATGGGTTACCTAGGGGGAAGAGCTCCATGTCCTCAAGATCCTTAAAAGGTGCTAAGTCATCCTTCTCCATGATAGTTGGGCCAATGATCTTGGCAAGTGGGTCGGCCATGAGTGGAGGGCTTGGCTTTCTACCCGAGATAAGAAACTCTAAATCGAGGAGAAGGTCGGGCTCATCGAGTGTAGGGAGAATAGAAGGAGGTCGCTAGTGTAGCAACCAATGGTGCAAACCGAGGTGATAGACCCGATGCAGAGGTGCAAGAGGTTAGGGCTCCCAGGTTGTTTGACCATTGGGGTCAACATGTCGGTCAACTCTAATTGCCAAGCTAAGCCCTTGAGAAGGTCCTCTAAGGTTTCTACTTGGTAGGAGATTTGGATTATGGTGTGATAAGAGGAGATGGGCACTATGGGATGGTTTTCCTTCATGGGTGGAAAATTGTGGTCCATGATCTCTCTTATTGGGTGCTCCTTTAGCCAACTAACAAGGGGTTCTCCTAAGATGAGCTTGGTCCCAACTAGAGAGGGTGATGTAAGGTGAAGACCATCGTGTAATGTTTCTTTTTCAACTTGGACTTGGGTTTCCTCCAAGGTGGGGAGTGGGTTTGGAGTGTTCTCAACTATTGAATCGAGTATGAGTTCTTCTACCAAGGAGGTGAGAGGGTCTTTTGGGGTGATGAGGGTTGCTGTGTGGTGCTCCCGGGGTGGAGGGTAAAGGAAAACTTGGATTGGGATTGGTAGGGTGGGGTTTGGGAGTGGAAGTAGTGGAGGCCTAGGTTGGGGTAGGATTGGGGTTGGAAGTGGAAGGTGGGTTGGGTGACGAGATTTGGGTTGATGGGTTTTGGGGGGGGTACCTCTTTTTGGGGATGATGGAGGGGTAGTGGTGGAGACCAAGGGGAATTGTGGGGTATGGGTTTGGTGAGGGATTGTGGGTTGGGTGGTGGTGGCCGTCATGGGTCTAGGTGGAGGGATGGACTCGGGGTCCACTTGGGTTTGAATGGTGAGAATAGGTTGAGTGGTGGTCCTTATTGGGGAAATCGGGTCGGTTAGGGGTCTCTTCCCCTTGGGATCGGCCGGTTGTGGAGGGGGGAAAATGGGGCCCAATTGAGTTTGGATAGTGAGGTTTGCGGAAGGGGGTTTTGGTTGGAGTGTGGGGACCCTTAGGGGATTTGGTGGAGAGGTGGATGCTTGGTTTATTTGGGCCTTAAGGGAGAGGACTTGGTTGCGAAGTGTAGTTATGATGGTTGAGAGGTGACTTATTGGGGTTGGTGGAGATGGAGACCAAAGGTCGGCCCCAAGTTGGCCGGGTGGGGATGGAGGAGTGGTAGTGCTCCTCGGTTTAGGGGTGCTTGAATAGGAGGGGTGGGAATGTTTGGGGATGTAGATTTTTCTAAGTTCTTTCTTCATATCATCCCATGAGGAAATGGGTTCTTGTTTCCTAACGTCCCTTAAGCCCACTATGTTCCTCCATTTTTCCTTGGCTTGACCCCGAAATTGTCCCATGGCAACGCGGACTCTTGCGGGTCCATAAACCATAGTTCTCTCAAAGTGTTTTTCCATGGTGACCTCCCACTTTAGGTAGGCACTATAGCATGATCCATCGAAGAGGAGATCCTCAAAAGAGATTATGTCAAATGGAGGGTTGATCGGTCCCTTGTGGGGGGTCGAGTGGGATGAATGTGACCAAAGAGAGGTAGCCATGTTGATGAATGCAAATGTGCACAAGGACTAGACTTAGTAGAGACAAGTCTAAAACTTGCTCTGATACCACTTGATGTGACACAACCTTGGACCTAATTTAACAAGCACAACCACAAGGCTATGAAGCCTACGCAAGCGGACCTTCGTATGGCGCACACACTTAACCCGGGGGTAACTCGGAGATGCCGAGTCAAGGAAATGGGACAATCCCCTTGCTGGTAGAGGGCCAGCAAAATCTAAGTCAAACCTCCCCTTGAGGTGCGGATATTCAACTCAATGTGTTGGCCTTGGCCGAGGGACGCGGATCACTCACTCACACCCACGGGGGTCACACAAGTGCGGTGGAGCCTTAAGATCGGGCGCTCTCTTCTTACCAACGGCGCAATTGGAGAATATTAAATGAACAAGAATAATTGAGAGCAAGGGAAGAGTTCTCACCTAGCCGGTTTGAAGAAACCGACTCCGGTCGGAGACGGGGGCGAGCGGGGAGGCGAGGGGAAGCACCCGCACGCCGCGTCGATGAAGCTTCAAACCTGTGAGTGTAAATAATACATGAACTACCCCCATGCAGGGGGGGAGATCTCGGGGAAGGGAAGCCAATGAATACACTGAATACGACCTCCGCGCAGGGAGGGGCCTTCAGCCGGCCAAGCGGGGAGGGGAATTCAAGCTAGAACTGAAGAGAGGGAAGTCGAAGCCGAATCTGCCCGCTGACTGTGTCTCAGAACAAACTGTCAGGTATTTGGACGCTGTGGTCAGCCCTGAATTTTTTTGCAGACGAAATCACTTGGAGATTCTTCGTAGCTGGATCTGGATGATGCTTGAATTTTGTAAATTTCTTTGGGCACCGCTGCTGGTCGGGGTAGGGGCTTGAACAGGATGGCAGACCCTCGGATCTGACAGCTTCAGGGTCCCAATAGCAGGAAGCAGAGGTTGCCACGGTCGCTCCCAAGCTCAGAATCAGGTGCCGCCAGAGTTGTTGGAACCGTTGACGAGTCCTCTTCGAAGCAAGACCAATGGGAATGCCAGCTGATGTCAGGGTCGACCGGTAGGATCTGAACACTGAGGAGGGGTCGGTGCAGACTAAGTGGAAGCAGAACAGAGCACCCGAGGGAGAAAATTGATAACTTTCAGGTCCGCTCGCCAAATGGGGCTCTTCTTCTTGGAGATGTTATAAGACGCATAGTAGAAGATGTTTGAAGAAGAACTCTTGATCCGATTCCCAACATGATCGTCGCAGTCGAGCTTCCAATCCGGCTCTGATCTCCTGCCGGGGGGATTTGCGCAGTTGTGGGAGAATGGCTCTCCTGGTCGATCACGAACTCAGAATGGGACGGAACCACCACTGTTGCGAAGAAGACAGGAAGACGCTTCCGTCGATATATGGTATGCCACCTGAAGCTCCCAGGGGACGACGGGGTGGCCTCTGCAACCTATGGCCAATCTACTGCCTGCAACAAGAACTTGAGAGGGTGGAGATAGGTAATGGGGAATGGGGTAGATGGGAGGGGAAATGAGGTGGTTGTGTGTAGGGGTAACCCCCAGTTGTGAGGGGGTCTAGGAGGGGGGGTTTCAAGGTGTGGGAAGGGGGAATGGGGGCTGGAAGGGGGTGTTTGCTATGGGTGAGAGAGGAGCTGCGAATTTGGGCTTGGAGGGAGAGGGGAAGGTGAGGGGGGCACAAGTGGGTGGAGGGAAGGTGAGTTTGAATTTTCCTTAATGGAGGGTATTCAATGGTGGTCTTGGGGATGGGAGGGGTTGTGTTGGGGAAGGGAAGGGGTGCTTGGGATAGTGGGAAGGGTGCTTGGGGAAGTGGGTGGGGTAGTTGGGGGTTGGGAGGTGGAGCTAGGATTGGTGGAAGCTCTCTTGGGACTTGGGGGTGGAGTAATGGGATGTGTGGGGAAGGGGAGTGGCCTTTAATGGGGGTAGGTGGGAGAGTGGTGGTTGGGAAGGGAGGAGAGAGAAAATTTTCAAAATTGGATGTGGAGGAGAGAGAAAGGGGAGTGAAAGAGAGAGATTAAGAGAGGGATGGGTGGGGAATCTCTCCCCTAGGGTCTCTCATCCAAATAATGGAATCTCTCCACTAGATAAGAAGTTTGAACTCTCAAAATGACAAGTTTTTCATTCATTGATTCATTACCTCAAAATGGAGAGAGTGGGGTCCTATTTATAGGGATCCCATAATTTACAATAAGACCCTGACTTTTGACACAAAGACAAATAACCAAGGGGGTTGGGGGCACCTTTGGGCCTAGCCCAATGAATTGGGCCCAATAGCTAATATAATCAACCTAATGACACTCAAACTTAGGAGAATAAACAAAAGACCTAGGGACATGACTCAAATAAAAGGGAAAATACATCAAATGACTCAAATAAAAATTATATAGGACTCAAAATTAAATAACTAGACCATGCCGTATGCCTCCGGGTGACGAGAATGGCCGAGAGGGCAAGGACAGATGGTGATGACCCCATCAGGTTCAGATCTTACAATCCAATTTTAAAGGTCAGCTCAGATCTAAGAAAATGAATACATATGCCAAATATCATATAACAGAGTCAAATGGCCATAATCTGATCAAAATATATCGAAAGTTTTGAGTTGAACGGAGGACCCAGACACATTGCCCAAACCACAACTAGAAGGTCATATACGGATACCAAATCACCTAGGCAATGGCGATGCGGTCTTGATTAACTGCGCAGAATCGGAGGAAAATATTCCCCACCTTAACCAGTGGAACTTGTCCACCTCCAGGATTTCACCCCGGTGCCCTCGGGGTCATAAACATATTGAGCCTCCCCACAGGGTCATTTCTACGGTTTGACTCCAAGCCCTTCCATGGCAGCAGTGTCTCTTTGGTCCATGACTTGTCTCATAGCAAGAGGGGTTCACAATGACAAGGAATAATATGCAGTATAAGGTCAATGAATAATATGCAATACAAAGAGAGTATTGAAGGTTAATAATGAGTTTCCAGAATATGCAACCGTGCAAGAAGGATGCAATGAACATGTACTTATGTAGTCATTAACCCTACTAGTTTACAAATCTTTAGCATGTAATAAAGAATAGTTGAAAATTCGAGGGAACAGTCGGTGGAGGAAAGCAAAATAATTGTACAAAGGAAATGTTGACTTTTACGGAGCATAAGCCTACTTTTCCCCGCATTTGAAACACGCTAAAACAACCCAGGCAGGGCAGAGGTCGACACTTCCAGGGTCAAGAGTCGACTCTGGCTACATCTAGAAGCTAGACTGGGTAAGATCCACTGAGAGGTCGACACTTCCAGGGAGAAGTGTCGACACTTCCTGCAGACAGAATCTGGACTGGGTAAGTCCCACAGTGAGAGGTTGACACTTCCAGGGAGAAGTGTCGACACTTCCCTGTAGACAGAACCTAGACTGTGTAAGATCCACAATGAGAGGTCAACACTTCCCTGCGGACAGAACCTATGTCTTGTTTGGAAACAACGACCGAGTACCCAAAACTAAACCAACTTTGTCAAGGTGGAAACAACGTAATCCACACTCAAACCATTCGGATTACACACTTAACCATCATATATAAACCTGGGTTGTAAGCTATTACATTATTTAGAAAAAAATACTATACATATCCACCGATTCGTCCGATCTACCTAGAAATCAAGCCGAACTTCATCAAAATAAATGGCATACGCCGCACTCAAACATGCATACTTCACACTTAACCTATACATATTTCTTACTCGAACCAACAATACGAAATTCAGAAAAACCCATGCTACATCATTCTGAAAAAAAAGAAACTGTATTATCCCACACTTAACTGGTAATCGCCTGAGTGTCCAATAATCAAACCGAGTTCCATTAAAGGAGAACAACATATTTCACATTCTAACATGGTTCCAAAATCTGATTTCAAGATGTTAGAACCTACACAAACGGAGGGATTGAGATTTTAGATCTTGCCTTGAAGCCAACGAAAATAACGTGAAAACTCTCTCGCCTCCGGCAAGAGACGGGAAGACGAAGACCTTGAGAACCACGATCTAGCAGCAACTAGATGACCGAGGAGGTCACCCAAGAGCAGGGACAATTTTCCCCTCCCTCAGACGTGCTCCTCTAGCTCCCGCTTGAACACTTCAGAACCCTCCGAATAGAGCAGAACCGTGAATGCCAGGGAGAGAGAAAAAGAAGAAGGAACTTCCTTGAAAAGGGCTGGGTTTCCCCCCAAAACCTTCGGCGGTTATAGGGATTAAGGAAGGGATAAAGATTCCTTTAATTACTGAAGGAGATCCACGGTTACAAGGAGGGAAAATAGGGAAAGAAACCACGTTCGAAACGTCCACTGTAAACATGGGGCACTATTCATCCGCCCCTTTGAAAAATCAAAAGTTATAATATAAAAAGGAATTTCAAAAACTAATTGCTACCCATTTTTCACCATCATTTAATCTATCGTGGAAAAATATAAAATAATTAAAAACTCAAGAAATAAAAATTGACCCGAAAATGATTAGTAACATACTCTTCGTGATTTACATAAAGCTATTAACATGCTCCCACTAATAAAAGGATAAAAAGGTTATTTCTAACTCTTGAACTCAACTAAATTAATATGTGCACACACAAATATGAATGAAAATAGGTTAAATTACATAATTTTAATTACATCAAAATTTGATTTATAAACAAGAGAAATTTATTTACTCTTTAATTATTTAGTTTATTTCAACCAAATACTAGTTAATTATCTTGTTAACTTAAGTAAGTAATACTTCAAGCATTTAACCAAAATATCGATAAAATATTCGTTGTGAACATGATAAAACTCACGGGTACTACACCCTCTCCCCCTTAAAGAAACTTTGTCCCGAAGTTTAAAGTGAAGCACATACCGAAAAGATGGGGATACTTTCTCTTCATCTCATCTTCGAGCTCCCACGAAGCCTCCTCATGAGATACATTCCTCCATAGGACCTTCACTAATGGAATAGATTTCGATCTGAGGACTTTCTCCTTGCGATCCAAAATCTTGACTTGTTGCTCCTCGAATGACAAATCCTGTGAGGCCCGTTCTTTAAACAGATCTTTACCGATATTAAAATGTATTTATTCCATGAATTTCGGCTATTTTTATGAAAATTGTGGGCTGTTTCTAGTAATTAATCTAATTAGATTAAAGCCTTTCAGTAAATTAATGGACATATGCATAAATATGTTTCATTGGGGGTTTAGAATGCAAAATAGGGTTAAAAATCAATAAAAATATTATTTTAACCATTTTTCTAACCCATTCGATGGCCCCCCTCCCTCTCTTACTTTCCCATTTCTTCCCCCCCCCTTTTTTCTTTCACCTGACGGGGCGAACCCGCAGGCGGACACGGCGAACCGCGGACGCCCGCGACCTCCCTTCCCTCTCGTCTTCTCAGCGGCGCACGGTGGCCCAAGCCACGGCGGCGGAGCGACAGCTCGCCGGCGGGCTGGCAAGGAGAAGGGTCGCGGTGGCGGACCCCCCCTTCACCCACGGCACCGCGAACGGCGGCTTCCCCCTCTCCCTCGTCCCTCTTCACGGCGCGACGGCTCAAGAACAGCGGAGGACGGCGGTGGCCTCGCCGGCGTGCTGGCAAGGGGGTGAGATCACGGTGGCAGCCCCTCCCCCTTTCACCCACAATGGCATCGGCTCCTCTCTCCCTCTCTCATGGCGTTCTCACGGCGGGATCGGCATCCTCGGCTTAGATCCGGTGGGGGGACGGCCTTCTAGCCTCGTTTGGAGCGACGAGGAATGCCGTGGCATCAACCCGGGACGATCCGTGAAGTGGAGAGAGGATCGGCCAAGGCGGACTGTGGCGCGTCCCCCGGCTTGCATGCGGCCGGATCGGACATTTCCATTGTATTTGAGACAGGGGGATCAATGCCCTAGCCCGTTAAATTGTTCCAAAAGCATGCCCATCGTCGCTGAGTTCATAGATTAATAAAAGCATGCCCATCGTCACTGAGTTCATAGATTAACTACAGCATGCCCATCGTCGCTGAGTTCATAGATTAACTACAGCATGCCCATCATCACTGGGTTCATAGATGATAAATTGTTATATTGAGATGATAGATTGGCTGGGAATAGGTCAAATATTATAATTCCCGTCGATTTGAGTTGACCGGGAAGGGATCCGGTTGTGATTCCGGTGGATCTGATTCTTCTGTAAGGACTATGTTTAATTTATTTTAGATTTCATAACGGTCCGCCATAAACCCTTTATTGACCTGAGCGGCTGACGATTAGACCGCGTAAATAATTTCAATTTGAATGGCGGTAGAAATATCATGGCTAGTCCGTTTAGCTACACATGGCGGTTAGTCGTTCGACCGCCTAAGGCTATAACAGCTTTAATTTAACCGCTTGTTCTGTGAATTATGCATGTTTGTTTAATTGTACATTTAATATCACATCCTCGCCATGTATAGGTTATTTTATAAATTGGGGCGGTTTTCATCCATCCGCCATTTCTTGCAACATTTTAATTCAATCATGTTCAATTAATTATGCGTTCTGCACTGCATAATTGCCATGTTAGCATAGTCAATTATTTATGCATTTAGTTATGGAATAATTGTTTTAGCATATTCGATTAACTATGCATTTAATAGTTGCATACTTGCCATTTTAGCATAATCAGTTGTTTATGCATGTAATTAATGAATAATTGCCATTTTAACATGATTCGATCAGTTATGCATTTAATCTTGCATATTTACCATGTTTAATTATTATCATAAATTATGGCATGTTTTTAGATCCCAATAGAATTTCTTTCTCTCTCCTTGTGATGGAATCACTAGTCGTAGCCCTGCGACCTGTAGTGTCGGCCCACCTAGGAGAGGTGAAGGGGTAGTCCCGTGATACGGTTTTTAAGCTAGTTCCGTGGGCCCCAGTCCAACCATAACATCCTACGAAGAAAAATACTAGCTAGAGTCCTGGCTCTAGGCACGAGCTAATGTGTGCACACGTGGTCAGAGACTTGGACTGACACTGACGAGTGTTGCTCTGACTAGTTACTTGTTCTGGTACTGTTACGCGTCTCGTTTGCTATGATCAGGCTTGCGTAGATGCTTGAGACGCAATGTAAGTCGTCAGTGGATGCATCCGGTCTCTACTTTCTGGTGGTTTTCTCTTTCTCCTGTCACTTGGTTAGCTGCGGTTATTCTATTAGTAGATTTCGAGGACTCGCATTTAATTAAATTGGCATATTAGATAGCTATCTATAAACTGTTTAGTTAGTTTTACAGCTTTATTAAATTGTCATTTATTTATGCCAATGCATGCTTTACTGCTTTCCTTTAGTTAGTTGCGAGTTAGGGATTTCTGTGAACCCTACTGAGTCTCTGCTATGAGACTCACCCCTTCCTTTTACAGGTGAGGCAGAGCAACCGGCTGCAAGATTCTCTCGTGCTTTTGGCGAAAAACCTTAGAGCCAGTAGTGGTCTGTCAGTGGTCGGTCAATGGTCAGTATGTCCTTTTTCTTCTTTTGAGCCGGGCTACGTCCCGTATAGTTATTTATTTTGACCATTGTATAGTGTAGGACTTGTGATATATGGATATGGACTACTTGTATAAATTTACCACTCTGATATATGTAATTGCTTCTGTTAAAAGTTCAAATGAATGCTTTAATTAATATTACGCGTGTAATTTCTATTCATTATGCATTCCCTCGACAAACACTTACTAACCCTTACGGGGCCTCATCAACATCTTGGGTGGCTTCCCCGAGCTCTTGGTATTGGTAAATCGATGATATCGGGTTATCGGTATCCGGATCTCCTGGGTCGTCACAATTGGTATTAGAGCGGTGTTGAGGATTTGTATAAGGAATTAAAATTTTATTAGTCCAGAACAAGTCCATGTGAGTCTACTGCTGGCTTAGGATGTTTACCGTGATTATTGATGGATTTTCTGTCATTACGTGTTTTCTTCTAGATTAAAATGACGCCTTGTAAAAGGGCACGTGTCCCGAGGGAAGAAAGCGGTACTTCTCCTCCAGTTAATGTGCCAGCTCCAATTCAAGCTGATCCTACTCCTCAAGCCGATTTGCCTCCAGGTGGTCGTGGCAGAGTTTTGAAGGAATTTTTGCTGTTCCACCCACCGACTTATGAAGGGCAGGCAGATCCTGATGCAGCTAGAGTATGGCTTGATGCAACCGAACGTGTATTCCGTTCCATGGAGTGCACGGAGGATGAAAAAGTGATGCTGGCTACATCCCTATTGCAAGGAGCAGCGCTCACGTGGTGGACCACGGAGTGGGAAGTTGTTTTCAGCTCCCGTCCATTTTGTCAGATTACTTGGCAGGAGTTTGTCACATCGTTTGAGCTTGCATACGGTCCAGCATATTTGAGAATGGCCAAAATGCATGAATTTATGGACTTGGCTCAAGGCGATATGACAGTCTTGCAGTATCGAAACAAGTTTATGGAATTGGGTCACTATGCCCCTCAGATCCTTGCTGATGAAAATATGAAAACTAGGCGTTTCTTGTATGGGTTGAGGCCGGAACTGAGACAGCCTCTGATTGCAGCCAGGGTGGCCGAGATGGACTTGGCATATCAAGCGGCTGCAGCATTAGAACTTGATATTATAAGAGCTCAAGGGCGGACCCAGGTTGAGCTCGTGCATCAGATTGTGCAGCGTCAGCAAGCTAATTGCCAGCCGAGTGTGCCGTTTCAGCAAGTCATTCAGCCGTCTGTGGCAGGAGTTCCATCTACTGTACCTGTTGCCAGTGGTACTTCTTTTTCTAAACCCAAGTACAAGAAGCCGTTCAAGAAGTTTAAGAAGCGGTATGGCAGGCAAGCTTCTTCGGGTACTGTGCAGCAATCGACACCTTCTTTCCAACAACGCCAGGGTTTAGTGGCGAGTCAGCCGAGGCAGTGTCCAAAGTGTGGTGGGAGCCACCCAGGCAAGCCATGTCTGATGCCGGTGGTTTGCTTTCGATGTGATCAACCGGGACATGTGGTTCGAGATTGTCCTCTGAGGCCGAAACCGGTGCAGTTCTCTCAACCACAGTCGTCTCAGTTCAGACCTCCTCCACCACATAACATGTCCTGAAGCAGCTATGGCATCTCATCTTGTGGAAGGTACGGTTATGATTTATAGCCATGCAGCACATGTTTTGTTTGATTCATGCGTTTCTCATTCATTTATTTTTGAAGACTATAATTCCTTTCAGTTCTCTCCTTATTCTTCTTTTTAAATTTCGAGGATGAAATTTTTATTAGGAGGGAGGGACTGTGAGGCCCGTTCTTTAAACGGATCTTTATCGATATTAAAATATATTTATTCCATGAATTTAGGCTATTTTCATGAAATTTGTGGACTTTTTCTAGTAATTAATCTAATTATATTAAAGCCTTTAAGTAAATTAATGGACATATGCATAAATATGTTTCATCGGGGGTTTAGAATGCAAAATAGGGTTAAAAATCAATAAAAATATTATTTTAACCCTTTTTTTAACGCATTCGATGCCCCCCCTCTGTCTCTTACTTTCCCATTTCTTCCCCCCCCTTTTTTCATTCACCCGACGGGGCGAACCCGCAGGCGGACACGGAGAACAGCAGACGCCCGCGACCTCCCCTCCCTCTCATCTTCTCGGCAGCGCACGACGGCCCAAGCCACGGCAGAGGAGCGGTGGCTCGCCGGCGGGCTGGCAAGGAGAAGGGTTGCGGCGGCGGACCCCCACTTTCACCCGCGGCACCTCGAACGGTGGCTTCCCCCTCTCCCTCGACCCCCTTCACGGCGTGGTGGCTCAAGAACGGTGGTGGACGGCGGCGGCCTCACCGGCGTGTTGGCAAGGGGGTGAGATCGCGGCGGCGGCCCCTCCCCCTTTCACCCATAACGGCATCGACTCCTCTCTACCTCTCTCACGACGTTCTCACGGTGGGATCGACATCCTCGGCTTAGATCCGGTGGGGGGACGGCCTTCTAGCCTTGTTTGGAGCGACGAGGAACGCCGTGGCATCAACCCGGGACGATCCGTGAAGTGGAGAGACGACCGGGCAAAGGCAGACCGTGGCGCGTCCCTCGGCTTGCATGCGGCCGGATCGGACATTTCCATTGCGTTTGAGGTAGGGGGATCAATGCCCTACCACGTTAAATTGCTCCAAAAGCATGCCCATCGTCGCTGAGTTCATAGATTAATAAAAGCATGCCCATCGTCGCTGAGTTCATAGATTAACTACAGTATGCGCATCGTCGCTGAGTTCATAGATTAACTACAGCATGCCCATCGTCGCTGAGTTCATATATGATAAATTGTTATATTGAGATGATGGATTGGCATGGAACAAGTCAAATATTATAATTCCCATCGATTTGAGTCGACTGGGCAGGGATCCGGTTCTTCGGTAAGGACTATGTTTAATTTATTTTAGATTTCATAACGGTCAGCCATAAACCATTTATTGACCCGAGCGGCTGACGATTAGACTGCGTAAATAATTTAAATTTGAATGGCGGTAGAAATCTCACGGCTAGTCCGTTTAGCAACACGTGGCGGTTCATCGTTCGACCGCCTATGGCTATAACGGCTTTAATTTAACCGCTTGTTCTGTGAATTAAGCATGTTTGTTTAATTGTGCATTTAATATCGCATCCTCGCCATGTGTAGGTTATTTTATAAATTGGGGCGGTTTTCATCCATCCGCCATTTCTTGCAACATTTTAATTCAATCATGTTCAATTAATTATGCGTTCTGCATTGCATAATTGCCATGTTAGCATAGTCAATTATTTATGCATTTAGTTATGGAATAATTATTTTAGCATATTCGATTAACTATGCATTTAATAGTTGCATACTTGCCATGTTAGCATAATCAGTTGTTTATGCATGTAATTAATGAATAATTGCCATTTTAACATGATTCGATCAGTTATGCATTTAATTTTGCATATTTATCATGTTTAATTGTTATCATAAATTATGGCATGTTTTAAGATTCCAATAGAATTTCTTTCTCTCTCCTTGTGATGGAATCACTAGTCGTAGCCCAGCGACCTGTAGTGTCGGCCCACCTAGGAGAGGTGGAGGGGTAGTCCCGTGATACGGTTTTTAAGCTAGTTCCGTGGGCCCCAGTCCAACCGTAGCGTCCTACGGAGGGGAATACTAGCTAGAGGGCTGGCTCTAGGCACGAGCCAATGTGTGCACACGTGGTCAGAGACTTGGACTGACACTGACGAGTGTTGCTCTGACTAGTTACTTGTTCTGGTACTGTTACGCGTCTCGTTTGCTATGATTAGGCTTGCGTAGATGCTTGAGACGCAATGTAAGCCGTCAGTGGATGCATCTGGTCTCTACTTTCTGGTGGTTTTCTCTTTCTCCTATCACTTGGTTAGCTGCCGTTATTCTATTAGTAGATTTCGAGCACTCGCATTTAATTAAATTAGCATATTAGATAGCTATCTATAAACTGTTTAGTTAGTTTTACAGCTTTATTAAATTGTCATTTATTTATGCCAATGCATGCTTTACTGCTTTCCTTTAGTTAGTTGCGAGTTAGGGATTTCTGTGAACCCTACTGAGTCTCTGCTGTGAGACTCACCCCTTCCTTTTACAGGTGAGGCGGAGCAACCGGCTACAGGATTCTCTCGTGCTTTTGGCGAAAAACCTTAGAGCCAACAGTGGTCTGTCAGTGGTCGTTCAGTGGTCAGTCTGTCCTTTTTCTTCTTTTGAGCCGGGCTACGTCCCGTATAGTTATTTATTTTGACCATTGTATAGTGTAGGACTTGTGATATATGGATATGGACTACTTGTATAAATTTACCACTCTGATATATGTAATTGCTTCCATTTAAAGTTCAAATGAATGCTTTAATTAATATTACGCGTGTAATTTCTATTCATTATGCATTCCCTCGACAAACACTTACTAACCCTTACGGGGCCTCATCAGCCTCTTGGGTGGCTTCCCCGAGCTCTTGGTATTGGTAAATCGATTATATCGGGTTATCGGTATCTGGATCTCCTGGGTCGTCACAGTTGGTATCAGAGCGGTGTTGAGGATTTGTATACGGAATTGAAATTACATTAGTCCAGAACAAGTCCATGTGAGTCTACTGCTGGCTTAGAATGTTTTCCATGATTACTGATGGATTTTCTATCATTACATATTTTCTTCTAGATTAAAATGCCGCCTTGTAAAAGGGCACGTGTCTCGAGGGAAGAAAGTGGTACTTCTCCTCGGTTAATGTGCCAGCTCCAATTCAAGCTGATCCTACTCCTCAAGCCGATTTGCCTCCAGGTGGTCGTGGCAGAGTTTTGAAGGAATTTTTGCTGTTCCACCCACCGACTTATGAAGGACAGGCAGATCCTGATGCAGCTAGAGTATGGATTGATGCAACCGAACGTGTATTCCGTTCCATGGAGTGCACGGAGGATGAAAAAGTGATGCTGGCTATATCCCTATTGCAAGGAGCAGCGCTCACGTGGTGGACCACGGAGTGGGAAGTTGTTTTCAGCTCCCGTCCATTTTGTCAGATTACTTGGCAGGAGTTTGTCACATCGTTTGAGCTTGCATACGGTCCAGCATATTTGAGAATGGCCAAAATGCATGAATTTGTGGACTTGGCTCAAGGCGATATGACAGTCTTGCAGTATCGAAACAAGTTTATGGAATTGGGTCACTATGCCCCTCAGATCCTTGCTGATGAAAATATGAAAACTAGGCGTTTCTTGTATGGGCTGAGGCCGGAACTGAGACATCCTCTGATTGTAGCCAGGGTGGCCGAGATGGACTTGGCATATCAAGCGGCTGCAGCATTAGAACTTGATATTATAAGAGCTCAAGGGCGGGCCCAGGCTGAGCTCGTGCATCAGATTGTACAGCGTCAGCAAGCTAATTGCCAGCCGAGTGTGCCGTTTCAGCAAGTCAGTCAGCCGTCTGTGACAGGAGTTCCATGTGCTGTACCTACTGCCAGTGGTACTTTTTTTTCTAAACCCAAGTACAAGAAGCCGTTCAAGAAGTTTAAGAAGCGGTATGGCAGGCAAGCTTCTTCTGGTACTGTGCAGCAATCGGCACCTTCTTTCCAACAGCGCCAGGGTTCAGTGCCGAGTCAGCCAAGGCGGTGTCCGAAATGTGGTGGGAGCCACCCAGGCAAGCCGTGTCTGATGCTGGTGGTTTGCTTTCGATGTGATCAACCGGGACATGTGGTTCGAGATTGTCCTCTAAGGCCGAAACCGGTGCAGTTCTCTCAACCATAGCCGTCTCTGTTCAGACCTCCTACACCACATAACATGTCATGAAGCAGCTGTGGCATCTCATGTTGTGGATGGTACGATTATGATTTATAGCCATGCAGCACATGTTTTGTTTGATTCATGCATTTCTCATTCATTTCTTTTTGAAGACTATAATTCCTTTCAGTTCTCTCCTTGTTCTTCCTTTTAAATTTCGAGGATGAAATTTTTATTAGGAGGGAGGGACTGTGAGGCCCGTTCTTTAAACGGATCTTTATCGATATTAAAATGTATTTATTCCATGAATTTAGGCTATTTTCATGAAATTTGTGGACTTTTTCTAGTAATTAATCTAATTAGATTAAAGCCTTTAAGTAAATTAATGGACATATGCATAAATATGTTTCATCGGGGGTTTAGAATGCAAAATAGGGTTAAAAATCAATAAAAATATTATTTTAACCCTTTTTTAACTCATTCGATGGCCCCCCCCTCTCTCTTACTTTCCCATTTCTTCCCCCCCCCCTTTTTTCATTCACCCGACGGGGCGAACCCGCAGGCGGACACGGAGAACCGCGGACGCCCGCGACCTCCCCTCCCCTCATCTTCTCGGCAGCGCACGATGGCCCAAGCCACGGCAGAGGAGCAGCGGCTCGCCGGCGGGCTGGCAAGGAGAAGGGTTGTGGCGGCGGACCCCCGCTTTCACCCGCGGCACCTCGAACGGCGGCTCCCCCCTCTCCCTCGTCCCTCTTCACGGCGTGGCGGCTCAAGAACGGCGGTGGACGACGGCGGCCTCACCGGCATGTTGGCAAGGGGGTGAGATCGCGGCGGCGGCCCCTCCCCCTTTCACCCACAACGGCATCGGCTCCTCTCTACCTCTCTCACGGCGTTCTCACGGTGGGATCGACATCCTCGGCTTAGATCCGGTGGGGGGACGGCCTTCTAGCCTTGTTTGGAGCGACGAGGAACGCCGTGGCATCAACCCGGGACGATCCGTGAAGTGGAGAGACGACCGGGCAAAGGCGGACCGTGGCGCGTCCCTCGGCTTGCATGCGGTCGGATCGGACATTTCCATTGTGTTTGAGGTAGGGGGATCAATGCCCTAGCTCGTTAAATTGTTCCAAAAGCATGCCCATCGTCGCTGAGTTCATAGATTAATAAAAGCATGTCCATCGTCGCTGAGTTCATAGATTAATAAAAGCATGTCCATCGTCGCTGAGTTCATAGATTAATAAAAGCATGCCCATCGTCGCTGAGTTCATAGATTAACTACAGTATGCCCATCGTCGCTGAGTTCATAGATTAACTACAGCATGCCCATCGTCGCTGAGTTCATAGATGATAAATTATTATATTGAGATGATGGATTGGCAGGGAACAGGTCAAATATTATAATTCCCGACGATTTGAGTCGACTGGGAAGGGATGCGGTTGTGATTCTGGTGGATCCGGTTCTTTGGTAAGGACTATGTTTAATTTATTTTAGATTTCATAACGGTCCGCCATAAACCGTTTATTGACCCGAGCGGCTGACGATTAGATCGCGTAAATAATTTAAATTTGAATGGCGGTAGAAATCTCACGGCTAGTCCGTTTAGCAACACGTGGCGGTTCGTCGTTCGACCGCCTATGGCTATAACGGCTTTAATTTAACCATCTGTGAATTAAGCATGTTTGTTTAATTGTGCATTTAATATCGCATCCTCGCCATGTGTAGGTTATTTTATAAATTGGGGCGGTTTTCATCCATCCGCCATTTCTTGCAACATTTTAATTCAATCATGTTCAATTAATTATGCGTTCTGCATTGCATAATTGCCATGTTAGCATAATCAATTATTTATGCATTTAGTTATGGAATAAATGTTTTAGCATATTCGATTAACTATGCATTTAATAGTTGCATACTTGCCATTTTAGCATAATCAGTTGTTTATGCATGTAATTAATGAATAATTGCCATTTTAACATGATTCGATCGGTTATGCATTTAATCTTGCATATTTGTCATGTTTAATTGTTATCATAAATTATGGCATGTTTTTAGATCCCAATAGAATTTCTTTCTCTCTCCTTGTGATGGAATCACTAGTCTGTTGACACCTGGAAAATGAACAAGGGTGAAAACATAATTGAAAAGAGGGTCGGACCAACAGTGAAAGACCAATGATGAAGCTCATCAACTGTCTGCTCGGCTAAGGCCCTTGTCGGCAAAGCTGATACCCAGTGCCAATGTCACTCAGACGGCAGCACTGATAAAGCAGCAGTCACTCGACTGATGAGACCTTCCAGCCCTTTAATGAGAGCTGTACTACCGTTTCGCCCAAGAATCCACAGATGATATGTCAGGGTAAGTCAGATGTCGGCTTACTGGCAGATGCAATAGGAATCGAAGATGAAGCCGGTACCGGCAGATGAAGATGGCAAAGGCTTTGCAAAGTCAGAACAGAAGAAGAATGGTCCCCACAGATTATACACCCGGCGGAAGTCTTGCCGGACTAAAGCTGATGCCCGAGTTCGTCACCATTCAAGTGACGATATCGATAAGATAATACCCGGTCTTGTCACCGTTCAGATGGTAATTCTGATGAAACCCCTGTCCACGGACTGATGAAACCCTTGTCTACGGACAGATGAAACCCCTGTCTACGGACTGATGAAATCCCGGTCTACGGACTGATGAAAACCGTAATGATGATCTCGATACAAGATATGTCATCAATGAAAGGCCCTTTCGGGTGATGATGTCCTTGAAAGACCCAAATGGGTCTATGAAAGTGGCTAAAAAAGGCTTTAATTGGGCATGCAAAGAGGGCGCCGAGAGCCATTTGCCGAAGCCCAACAGAGGGCGCCGAGAGCCTGGTCAAATGCGCGCCGGGAAGCTCCATTTGGGCGCGCCGTGATGCTGCTGCCGAGAAGGGAGAAAAGTGGCTATAAAAGCCCCCCTCCCTTCGAACAGATGGACAAGGAGGAGAGAGGATAGACGGGGAGAAATAGATAGAACCGATCAAAAAAAAAGAGAGATAAGACAGCAAGAAAGAAAGAAACCCATCCAGAAAAGGAGATCGGAAAGGAGAGAGAGAGGGCCTCCGCTGAAAGAAAGAGAAGAAAGAGAAGAGAAAAACCCCCAGGTGGGCTGCTTGGGGGAGGGAGAGGAGTCAATGCTCCACCCTCCCCCCCCTATGTTTTCTTTTCTTATGAGTTCTTTTCTTCTTCATGTAATTTCACGAGTTTATCTCGATGCATCGGATGTAGCCGGGATGTCCTGGCCTCTATTTCATCCCCTTTCCCTCACTCCCTCTCGGTGATTGGTGAGTCTTGGAATGATGTACTGCTCCTGCTTTCTTACTATGTATTTCTCCCGAGGAATGTCGTCGGATGAATAAACATGATGGGCTACAGTTTATGCCTGCTTTTATGCCTGCTTTTGATTCCTCTGAAGCTCTATCACCATTCTTCATGTCTCTTGTCTTCTCTCAGACTAGTAGCATGCTGATCCCCCTCCCCTAGTAAACTAATAAGTCGTCGATCTGTCTATTTTCTTTTGTTTTAAGGCACCATCCATGCTTATCCCAGAGCCCGGGATAGACTATCCCTTGGCGTCCGGGATAAAGCCGTGCTATGCGATGATCGAAGATCATGAGATTCCGGAGTTATAAATGCTTTCGCTCCATCTACAGGCATTGTTGAAATCACCTATGGGGCCAGGGGCGGCCATCTCTTGGCTCCCAGGTGACCAAAGACGCCAACAAATGATCCCCCGAGGGTCCGTGATATATGACGATCCAGAGCCCCATCCTGCAGTGATCCCTTCGATCCCCCCTTTGAATCCAGCCCATCTTTGGCAAATCAAACCCATGTACGTGTAATCTCTAGCCTACCCTCCAAATCCAGCCTCAATCGCAGCCAGAAAACTCAGAAATCCCAGAAGCAGAGCATCGTATGAACTCTGTAAACCCTGAAACCCTACAGTGATTTCACCTTCTCGGCGTGCACATTTCCCCACCGAGAACTATCCAGCCGAGAGGTCTCCCTCTTCAGCTAAACGACAAACCAAGCTGTTTCAACCCTTTTCATGTGAGTCTCTGTGCAAGCCTCCCGGCGCCAGACTCCCGGCGGGGCCAGGAGCGTGCCGGGAAGCCCTACGCCGAGACCCCTTCCCCTATAGGCCAAGGCAAACCCCTCATGCAAGCTTGACTCGGCGCCACCTTCTCGGCGCGGCCATGAGCGCGCCGGGAAGCCGCCGTCGAGAAGCCCCCCTTCTTGGCCAATAAAGCCACGCCGAGACCCTCCTTTTGGCCAATTAAAACCATGCCGAGAAGCCCCCTTCTTGGCCAATAAAGCCACGCCGAGAACCCCTTTGGCCAACCAATAAACCTCCGCTGAGACCCTCCTCTGGCCGATAGAAAACCATGCCGATGCCCTTGCTTTGGCCAATGAAACCCAGTCTGAGGCCCTCCTCTGCATGGTCATCCTTCGACCCTTTTGGTTCCCTATACATCTGTCTAGGGGATGCTCAGAGATCATCATATGTGCCCTGAGGTGGTATAATAATGGGTAAGACCTCCCCTACATTCCTATGTCCCGAATTTGATTCACATGCAACCCTGCGGGTTCGGTGGACCTTGTCTTTACAAGGGTTCCGTCGGTCTCCGAGAAGGGGGATAGTGATCGATGCCAGAGACATGGATAGTCTCTTCGAGCCTTAGTGCTCACTCATTTTCCGGCTTTCATCCCGGCACTCCGTGGATGTTAGCCTATACCACTCTCTGGCAAATGTTCGGTCCAGGAGAGGTGCTGCCAAAATTCTCTCAGGAGATGAAAGTCGACATCAGGTTATCCCCCGGGCTCTGCATGATAATGGTGACAGGGTTTCCCTCGACCCTAGTCTTCCTAAATCCCTCTTCTATCCTGATGCTTCTGTGAATCCCAAATCTAATCCAGCTCAGATTTGATGCACTGGTCCACTTTGACCCCAAAGGAACCCATCCACCATGGCCTGGATAGTCCAGAAACCCAAAAAGTAGGTCCCGTAAACCCTTAGAGACCATCTCTGCATCATCTTAGCTCCCGGCGCCACGAATAGTAAAAGGCATGAGCAGCTCTCGGCGCATGATTTCTTGCGCCGAGAACCCTATCCCTTGGCGCGCCGGGAAGCCCCCCCCCCTTTGCCCATTTTGCCAAGCCGAGAACCCTATCTCTTGGCGCGCCGGGAAGCCTCCTTCTTGCGCCGAGAGCCTTGGCCATTTTCCCTTCGTGACGGGAACCTATGTATACTCGAACTGCATCGATAAGTAACCCCTTTGGCTCGGGAGGGCTCTGCCATTGCATGAGTTCCGCCGGCTTCTATAGGGAATATCAAACACTGCCCTATGGCATGTACATACACATATGAGTAGGGAGGTCTGGCCTCTCTCTTTCTCTTGGCTTTCGTCCCGGCACTCCGTGGATGATAGTCTATTTCCCCCTCGGCATAATCCAGATAAAGGGGAGATGCTGTCGAAATATTGATCGATGTTTTAAACCTCATCACGGTCGCGGCTCAGGCTACCTGTGACTGAGATCCTCCTTCCCCCCTAAGCCCGGGCTTTGAACCGCTGACTTAACGATATCATCTGTTTCTACGGTTGGTGTTATTATTTTGCCCGCCTTTCTGGCTTCGGTATTAAGTTCCATTTCCGCACATGAATATATGTTTGCCTCTCGAGGCCTCCTACTTTTAGCGTTTAATCAAGGGTTGTCCTTCCTTGGAAGGGCGTAATTAACGTCATAGCCTTTATGGTATGACGGACTTCTAGTCCAGACACGATCACTCACAATCGACTGACCAAGTCAGATCGAGCGCATAATGAAATTGTCACCCCGGTGACTGGCACGCCAATAAATAGATAAATCAATAAATAAATAAAATAAACCAAATAAAATAAATGTGTCAAACAAGTCTGGCACGCCCGGTGGGACTGAGTCTCCCTTCATCTTTACGCTAAAGTAGAAGGCCCGGCGGGCCCCCCTGAAACTTCTGATTCTGTGTACTTTCCTTATTTTCAGGAATCTACAATGACAGTCGGAATCATGTCCGTTTGCTTCAACCAGCAGCCGATTGACATGCTTGTGCGAGAAGGTTACCTGGCGGTACCCCTCGCATTCGGATCAATGCCGCCTGCTGTTGGGCTGCCCAACTGCTTGGGCATCATCTTCACTGACCTTCTGCAGGTCGATGACAATGAGCAGGGCACTGCTGTAAGTGCCCCGGTGAAGATCACTGACCAGAAGAATATCATACCAGATAACACGGTCCCCACGGCCGTCGCCTGCTTTGTCCATCACGTCCAAAAAAGGGACGTGGTCCCCGCTGCTGCTCAGAAGGGGAGAAGAACCAACCGGAGGAGCCGGTATGTTGCTGTTGACCGCCGTCTTTCCAACTCCGGAAAGACAATGATGATCGGTGGTGTCCGGGCAAACATGAACGGTTGCCCAAGGGCGGTCAAACCGGACGTGATCATCCCGATGGTGCCCACTGCCAACAGATTCCAAACTCTGACCACCAGGCAGGCCAATTGGGAAGCTAATGAAAAGAAGCCGCTGGCGCCCAAGCCAGCAAAATACAAACAGGTCTGGCGGCCGAAGAAGATCCAAAGCTGGGCCCCAGCTCAGGACAGGGAGAACCTTACTGATGTCACTATTGCCCGCCTCAGAGCAGGGGGCAGAAGGGAAGTGAAGAAAGATGAAAGAAATGCTACTACTGTCTACCCCAGGACCCGGGGGAGGAGAGATGAGGTTCAGGGTCAGGAAAGAAATATGACTGCTGTTCGCCCTATGATGAGGGGCAGAAGATACCAGACAAGGGAAAACTTCACTACTACCCATCCCATGGCCAAGGGCAAGAGATGGGAAGAGAAGATCTACAATGCTGCTGCCGATCGTTGCCAAGTTGGCAATATGAGAAGAAGTGAACCAGTCGCTGTGGTTACTGCAAGAAGACCGAGAGCCTGTGCCAGACAGGCTGATATCTGCAGATACTCCAAAGTCGAGCATTTGAATGCTCGGGTGGTAAGACTGGCTTATCAGCAAAAGAGCCAGGACAGATTGATACTCCAACCTGAGCCGCAGAGGCACAACTCTGAAGAGATGAAGCAGATAGTCCAAGACTACTTCCACTACCTGGGGAGCTCTGCCCTCGGTCAACAAAGACTATCCCATGCCTTGGGCACCAGAGGTGAAGAAAAAGAAGAAACATTGCAAGAAATGATGATCGGAGCCTCTTCCTCCGATTCAAATCACTATGAAGAAGGTCTCAAGGCCGGATATGACAAAGAAGACCTGTACCGGGAAGAAGCCAAAGAAAGAATATCGGTCTTTGACCGGCTCAAATATCCTGACCAGGTGGAAAGAAAGGTCTACAGGCGGAAAGAAAGAATGCAAATCTTCGCCTGCAACATGGCTGGACTCGCCAGGGGGCAAGATATACTACCGACTCAGCCAAATGAACTGCTCAGGTTGGCTACTAGACCTGGTCCTGTCACAAGAATAGGCCAGGCCGCAAAAGATAAAATAAAGAAATATGATGAAGCCCGCAAGATCACCACCATGACAGTCAATGTGGTGACGGCACAGGATGAAGACAATCCCTTTGTTGATGATGCTGAAGGGACTTCTGAAGATATGCAAATCCCATCAACCTTGGATCCCATGATCCAGATGATGTTCAGGAGATATCAGCAGGCGATCAGTGCTCTCCGAAGACAGCTCAATGAGAGACATGAAGCTACATCAGTCTCAAAGCAAGCTGAACCTGCGGGACAAACATCCAGCTCAGCAGAGACGGCTATCCCAGCTAACCCTCTCCTAGCTGATAAGGGCAAGACACCGAGCCTACCTGTTCCACAGCAAACAGCAGCTCAGCCCTCTGTGTCTCAGACACAGCCTACCGCGCCCATCTTGCGCGCCACTGTGATGACAACTCCTCACAGCCAGCAACAAGCTCACTTCTTCCCAGAAGAGATAGATCCAGCTGTAGCCCACAAGCAGATGATTGAAAGAATTGTGGAAATGAAGCTGTCAGAAAAGACTGGTGGTGATGCGGGTACTTATGATGTGTACAAGGTACCGTATCCTCCCCAGTATGCTGCCAAGAGACTACCCCTTGGCGTCAGTAAGCCGCCGAAGTTCGAGAAATTTAATGGCCAAGGCTCCCCTAGGGAGCATATAGCCTACTACACTATAATCATGGGCGACCTAGCAGTCGATGAAGCTTATCTGCTCAAGTTCTTTGGCTCATCCCTCACTGGGTTGGCCTTTGAATGGTACTCAAGTCTGCCAGCTGGGTCAGTGGCTGATTGGCCTGATATGCAGAGAAAATTCCGCGACAGATTTCATGTCACGGAAAGGGAAATCACGATAGCAGAGCTATATGCAACCAAGCAGAAACAAGATGAAACTGCACTGGACTACATCAAAAGGTGGAGGAACTTGGCCATGAGATGCCGAAGACCTCCTCATCAGGAAGATGCAGTGCAGATATGCAAGCAGAGCCTCAGGAGGGAGGTGCTAAAAAAATGATCGGTGCAGATGTCAGAACATTTGACCGACTGAACAATATAGTGGCAGAGGTCGAGACGTTCTTGTCCAAGCATCCGACCGCCAATGTCCCACCATGCCAATGGGAAAATCCAATGAGCGACGGCCATCACACTCTGAGGCCAACACCGTCGATTTCAGAACCTTCGAGCAACAAAAGGGGAAGAAAGGGGCAGATGAAGCTCCCCCGCTGGCAGATACGGCAGAAAGAAAAGATAAAGTCTCTCTGAGAGACAAGATGAGAAAAGCATATTCCTTCCCAAAAGATAAGACGGCCACACTGTTCAACTGGGCATACAAGTTCAATAAGGTAACATTACCTGAACCCAAAAGACCGGCAGATGCAGCAAAGAAAGATGATCCGCTGTTCTGTCCATTCCACCGTGCGCTGGGGCACGCGATTGAAGATTGTTATGTCTTCAAAGATATCATGGAGGGAATGGTCAAGAAAGGTGAGCTGCAGCTGGGAGATTACCAGGTAAAGCCGCCCCATCCACATGAGCCTCCACCCTGGAGAATGGCTACCAATATGATCTCAGTCTACCAACAATTGCCCAAGGAAGCCGTTGAAGAATGCACCAAGCATACCTATGAAGCTTGCTTCCTCACCCCACAGAAGGATCAGGAAGGATGGCAGATGATTCCCATAAAAAGCAGAAAGAAGGCTCCTGCAGCCAGTACCAGCGGAGCAGTAATCCGGGGTGTTACCCCAAGGCCCGAGCTACCTCCAATAAAGGCATTATGGCATACAGCTGAGACCGGACCAGTCATTTGGATCCCTACTCACAACCGGAGGAGACAAACTCCCCTCCCTACACATAAAGAAGTGAGCCCCGCAGCCAGGCGTCTGCAGCAATACATTAATGAGCTTGATGAGTATGAGCGAAAGAAGCCCAAGCATCTGCTGATGAAAGACTGTATACTCTGGGAACAGCTTGAAGAATTGAAAATCAAAGAGCAGCCAGAAGCAGAACAAGAAAAAGCTGAAAATGAGCCCTTTTGGGGGCAGGAGCCAGCAAAGCCAAATTCCCAAAAGAAGAAGAAACGGCCCAAATCCAAGAAAGGAAAGAAGGTCACGATAGTACAATGTAACACTCTGTCAGTACTCTTTTCCTTGCCCGGGGAGGATGATGAGCCGGAAGCATCCAACGCTCCGCTAGAAGCTAACCATGCCGAAGCCTCTACCTCGGCCCATGCAACACGTTCTGGGAGAAGATGGGGGCGCCCACCACCAGCCAACCATAATATCATGTTCAGAGGGGAGCAACCCTATCAAATCCCGGAACCAGAGATACGAGGTGTCCAGGTTCCTCCCCCTGCCAGTCTGTACCAAGACAAAAAGAAGGCAGATGAAGCCCCTTCATTCCTGGAGTTCCTGTCCAGCTTAGAAAATGAGCAACCGGCTCATACTGCTCCAGATAAAAGCAATAAATGCCAGCAGACAGCGGCTGGAAAGCAGAAACAGCATGAAGAAAATGAAGAAGGTAACCCTCTAGCAAAACCAGGGGCAGTCGCTACAGAAGAAGCCTTCCGGGAGACCGATGAAGAAGATAAAATTAAAATGGGCAGCAAAGGCCACAGGCACCACATGAACATCCAAGACCCCGATGGGCAGAGGAGATGAGACTGTCTAATGTCCGGGTCGACAGTCGAGTCATGAAAATGCTGAAGAAACTCCCTACCAGATTCTCCATCTGGGAAATTCTCTCTCTGAGTGAAGAAGCTCGCCAAGCAATTGTGGATGCCTTGCAGTCCCCGGCACAATGTGAAGCACTCTTAGCAGAAGTGAATGCTGGGCCATCAGTCACATTCACGGAGGATGATATGCTAATCCCAAATTCCGGCCATAATAGACCGCTGTATATGAGGGGTTCCCTGAACTGTCAGCCGATAAGCAGAATACTGATAGATCCAGGGGCTGCTGTGAATATTCTCCCATACCGCATCTATCAGAAATATTACTTTGATCTGCAGCTCACCAAGGTCAGAGACATGAAGATTGCAGGATTCAACCAGAAATGTGAAACGCCTCTCGGGGTGGCTGATTTCAACCTCACATTGGGCGACCTCACTACAGTGGTACGATTCTATGTAATCGACTCCAACACCACGTATAAGGCCCTACTGGGAAGACCGTGGCTGCACGAATATCAGATAGTGCCATCCACGCTACACCAATGCATAAAATACTACCATGAAGGAAAAGAAGAAAGGGTGTTTGCAGACCTACATCCCTTCGAAGTGTTCGAGTGCCATATGCTCGATGCATCCTACTACACCGAGGTGTCACAAAGGGATAAAGAAAAAGAAATTATGGTCAGCCAGGAAAAGCCGACGACAAAGACAAGAAATTGGTCTCCGCCGCCGCCAAAGGGCTACATCAAAAAGCATGGGGTATCTCACATCTCTTATGCTGGTGATTTTGCTCGGATCACTCCTCCTGGCATACACCTGATGATACTGAAGAAAAGATGAAAGAAAAATACACACAGGTGGAAGTGCCTCAGGGTCTAGTCAAGCCCATAGCCAGCATAGAATACCAGACGGTGCTACCACTGAAGACTATGAAAATCCCTCGCTTCTGCGAGCCTCCTATCATATTCTACACCGGGGGGGCAGTCGAAGAAGATGATCAAGATTGCATGGTCCCTGAAGAAGCCACAAACCGGATGGTGCCAATTACAGGCCTGGAGTACACTACCCAACAGGTTTCGCAGATGTTCTCCAAGATGCAAATGCCTTCAAAACAATCTGCAACCCAGAAGAAAGCATTCAAGGAGCTATGGGATCCACCTCGAGATAATAAAGAACTGAGGAAAATCACACAGCACCCGGGACTGGGCTATACCCTGCAAGAATACTATGAAGCTGAAGTAGATGTCATCTCTGCCTTCTACCAGCATGAAGATTCCCCTGGGATGGGCTATGACCAATACCCTTCGAAGATGAAGAAATCATTTATCAGTCCGTAGTGGACAATGAAATCCCAGATAATCTGCCAGGGGTGGGGATACCTGACGAGACAAAGAGAGATTGGTACTGGGAAGATCTATCTTGCAAGGAGGATCTGTTCCAGGATGAAGCGAAATTTGACACGGGAACCCCGGATGAAGATCAAGTAGCCAGAGAGCTGCAAGAGTGCCTGGAGTTTGGGCGCATTCTAGAAGAATTCCGAGCTCTACATAATGATGACCTCTCAGGGGAGCCCACATCAGAAGAACCTCTAAGCACGGAAGATTCCACTTCGAAGTTTTCCGCTGAGCCAGTCACGTCCTCGGGGCAGACTGAATAGAATCCGGCCGTATTGGCCTTATACAATGCACCAGCATCTGCTGATGACCAATCTGATGAAATAGAAAATCATGAGAACGAAGAAGATTATATCCCGGGAGGCTTTATTGATT
Source organism: Amorphophallus konjac (assembly GCA_022559845.1). Taxonomy (NCBI): domain Eukaryota; kingdom Viridiplantae; phylum Streptophyta; class Magnoliopsida; order Alismatales; family Araceae; genus Amorphophallus; species Amorphophallus konjac. Next base: position 228,687 of record JAHNEJ010002479.1, read on the forward strand.
TGCAAGAAGCCCCACCCGAAGTTGAAGACGGAGGCCAAGCCACCGTCGATGAGCTGATAGAAGTGAATCTGGGGTCAGCAGATGAGCCAAGGCCTACATTCCTCAGTGCACTGCTGGAGCCAGCTGTCAAAGAACAGTATATTCAATTTTTGAAAGAATTCTGAGACTGCTTCGCATGGACATATGATGAAATGCCAGGACTGAGTTCTGATGTGGCACAGCACCGATTGGCGATAAACCCAGAGGCAAGCCCTGTGAAGCAGCCTCCAGAGAATGCGTCCCGAACTGATAAATCAGATCAACAAAGAGGTCGACAAGCTGATCGATGTGGGCTTTGTTGAAGAGAACCAGTATACTACATGGCTGGCCAATATAGTGCCCGTGAAGAAGAAAAATGGGCAGATCAGAATATGTGTGGATTTCAGGGACCTGAATAAGGCTTGCTCGAAAGATGATTTCCCAGTGCCAATCACTGAAGTAATGATCGATGCAACCACTGGCCATGAAGCCCTGTCATTCATGGATGGGTCATCCGGATACAACCAGATCTGGATTGCTGAAGAAGACAGAGTGCACACTGCATTCCGCACCCCGAAGGGGATATTTCACTACAAAAGGATGCCGTTCGGCCTCAAGAATGCCGGCGCTACTTATCAAAGAGCTATGACAAAGATCTTTGATGATTTACTCTTCAAGAAAGTGGAGTGCTACATCGATGACCTGGTGGTGAAAACCAGCAGAAGAGAAGATCATCTGCAAGATCTGAGGATAGTGTTCCAGAGGCTGCGCAAATATGAACTCAAGATGAATCCTATGAAATGTGCCTTCGGCGTGTCCAGTGGAAAATTCCTTGGGTTCATTGTCCGTCATAGGGGCATTGAGATCGACCCATCCAAGATTAAAGCTATCCAGGAGCTCCCTCCACCAAGGAATCTCCACGAGCTGAGATCTCTACAAGGGCGTTTGGCCTACATCCGACGATTCATATCAAATCTGTCGGGGAGATGCCACCCTTTTCACAAGCTCATGATGAAAGATGTACCGTTCCTCTGGGACGATGGCTGTCAGGAAGCCTTTGAGAAGCTGAAAGAATATCTCAAGACCCCTCCAGTGCTGGGGGCACCTATTAAGGGCAAGCCCCTGATACTATACATTGCAGCCACACACTGTTCCCTGGGGGCAATGCTAGCACAGATAAATGAAGAAGGCAAAGAGCAGGCTCTATACTACCTGAGTCGGAGGCTGATTAGAACTGAAGAAAGCTACACCTATATAGAAAAGACATGCTTGGCACTAGTCTTTGCCGTTAAAAAGCTCCGGCACTATATGCTGTCACACGAAATCAGATTGATATCTGCAGCAGATCCGCTCAAATACATATTGACTCAGCCAGTACTGAAAGGCCGGTTGGGCAAATGGGCAGTAATTCTGATGGAATTCGATATCACATATATACCCCAGAGGGCAATAAAAGGACAGGCCGTGGCCGATTTCTTCGCAGAGCATCCTGTGCCAGAGAATGATATGTTGGGGACTGAGTTACCCGATGATGAAACACTAGAAGCCTGCCAGGCTCAGTCAACTATGTGGCAGCTATTCTTTGATGGAGCATCTAGAACAGAGACGACTCCGATGGAAAGACCAGAATACGGGCCGGAGCCGGTATTGTGCTAAGATCACCAGAGGGGAGGTTGTGCATACTTCCTGTTCTATAAACAAGCCCTGCACTAATAATGAAGCCGAGTATGAAGCTCTGATAATCGGGTTGCACATCAGCCTCAACATGGGTATCCAGATGCTTCAGGTATTCGGGGATTCAATGTTGATAATAAAGCAAATCCAAGGGGAGTTCGAAGTGCGAAAGCCGGAGTTGAACCCCTACCACCAAAAAGCTGTGCGCCTCATGGCGAAATTCTATCATATTGAGCTCAAGCATGTGGGCCGTGCACATAATGCCCAGGCTGATGCGTTGGCAAAGCTAGCCAGCTCAATAGCAGTCCCACCAGATGAGACACTGAACATTGTTGTTATAAACCGGCGGCAAGTCCCCAGCATGCTAGAAGGCTGCCCCGAAGAAAATGAAGTCGCCATGATCAGTACAGAACAGGCATCTGATTGAGACAACACCTGCTACAATGGTTTTCACACCAACAGCTGCCGCAGAAAAGAGAAGAAAAGATGAAACTTCTAAGGATCAAAGATTCTTATGAATTCAGAAATGGAACTCTGTTCCGAATAATGGCAGATGCACGCAAGAAGATTTTGCTCCGCTGTCTGTCTACTGAGGAAGCTTGGCAAGCAATGAAAGAAATACATGCTGGGACGGCAGGTGCTCATCAAGCTGGCCCTAAGATGAAGATAGAAATCAAGAAGCTGGGCTACTATTGGCCCACTATGTTTGAAGACTGTTGCAAGTTTGCAAAGTCATGCCAGAAATGTCAGGAGCATGCTGTTGTGCCTAGAAGGCCACCTGCCGTTCTGCACCCTACAGTCCCTAGCTGGCCGTTTGCACAATGGGGAACTGATGTAGTCGGCCCACTACCGACCTCATCGGCCGGACATAAATACATACTGGCAATAACAGATTACTTCTCCCGATGGGCGGAAGCTATAGCATTACGAGAAGTGACTGGTGAGCTGGTTGCCAGATTCATCAAGCAGAACATTATCTTCCGGTTTGGGATCCCCAGCCGGATAATATCTGATAATGGAAGTCATTTCAGAAATCAAAAGATCTATCGGCTTGCCGAGAAGTATAAGATCGAATGGAGGACTTCCACTCCTTACAATCCACAGGCAAATGGATTGGCAGAAGCCTTCAACAAAACTTTATGCACCTTGTTGGCTAAAGTCGTCAGTTCTAATAAGAAGGACTGGGAAGAAAAGATGTATGAAGCTCTGTGGGCATACCGCACTGTCTTCAAGACACCTACAGGGTGCTCGCCATACTCACTGGTATACGGCTCAGAGGCAGTAGTTCCATTAGAGCTGGAAGTCCCGTCACTCAGAGTGGCAGTCCAATATGACCTGGCCCATGGCGAACAAACCAATGCAGAAAGAAGATTACAAGAATTGGCTGAATTGGAAGGAAAGCGCCTCCAAGCTCAGAAGAATATCCAGATGTATCAGGCCCGCATGGCCACTGCGTTCAACAAACTCGTAAAAGGACGAGAATTTAAGAAAGGTGACCTTGTCATGGTCAAGAAAAGAGAAGTCATGGCGTCCAACCCAAAAGGAAAGCTGAATCCTAATTGGGAAGGTCCTTATGTGATATATAGGGTCTACGAAGGAGGGGCCTACATGGTTGTTAACCATCGAGGGGAAATCCAATTCTCACCACTCAACGGTAGACACCTAAAGCTGTATCATGCTACCCAACCAATATTCCCCGAGTAATCAGGCTAAAAGCTACCCTTTTCCTTAGTCTAGCGACACCCTATCCTAACCAAGCTACCCTTTTCCTTGGTCTAGCGGCACTCCGCCCTAACCAAGCTACCCTTTTCCTTGCTCTAGCGGCACTCTGCCCTAACCAAGCTACCCTTTTCCTTGGTCTAGCGGTGCTCCGCAACCAAGCTGCCCTTCTTCCTTGGTCTAGCGGCACTCCGCCCTAACCGAGCTACCCTTCTTCCTTGGTCTAACGACACTCTGCCCTAACCAAGCTACCCTTTTCCTTGGTCTAGCGGCACTCCGCCCTAACCAAACTACCCTCCTCCTTGGTCTAGCGACACCCTGTCCTAACCAAGCTACCCTTTTCCTTGGTCTAGCGACGCTCCGCCCTAACCGAGCTACCCTTCTCCCTTGGTCTAGTGGCACTCCACCCTAACCGAACTACCCTTTTCCTTGGTCTAGCGGCACTCCGCCCTAACCAAGCTACCCTCTTCCTTGGTCTAGCGACACCCTGTCCTAACCAAGTTACCCTTTTCCTTGGTCTAGCGGCACTCTGTCCTAACCAAGCTACCCTTTTCCTTGGTCTAGCGGCACTCCGCCCTAACCAAGCTACCATTTTCCTTGGTCTAGCGACACTCCGCCCTAACCAAGCTACCCTTTCCTTGGTCTAGTGGCACTCTGCCCTAACCGAGCTACCCTTTTCCTTGGTCTAGCGGCACTCCGCCCTAACCAAGCTACCCTTCTTCCTTGGTCTAGCGGCACTCCGCCCTAACCGAGCTACCCTTCTTCCTTGGTCTAGCGGCACTCCGCCCTAACCGAGCTACCCTTCTTCCTTGGTCTAGCGGCACTCCGCCCTAGCCAAGCCATCCCTCATCATGATCTAATGACAGTCGACTTGTTACCCTCCCAAAAAGAGGGGAAGAGAGAATAAAAGAATAAAATAAATAAGTAAAAAAATGGGGTTAAAAATAGAGATACCCCGCCAGTCTTGTTCAGGTTTTCTGAGCAAGAGCAAAAATGGCTAAAACCCAGCTGTGGTGAAAACCCGAAAGGGCACTGCAGGCAAAATCGGGTACCCCGCCACGTGAAAACCCGGAAGGGCGCGTGGGCAAAAGCAAGAGGGGGCTGGCTCCGGTGAAAACCCGAAAGGGCGCTTGGGCCAGTAATATGGTGATCCTAAAGGAAACCTCGCCTCCCGTCATAAACTTCTCGTTGATCGATTGGCGCACTGCCCGGTCAATGATGAAACCTATCCGGCTTAGACCTTACGTCTATCCTGATGAAACCTATGAAATCTTTGCATTGGTATAAACCCAATACCGATGATGAAACCAGCTGTTGACCGATTAGGCGCACTGCCCGGTCAATGATGAAACCTATCCGGCTTAGACCTTACGTCTATCCCGATGAAACCTATGAAATCTTTGCATTGGTATAAACCCAATACCGATGATGAAACCAGCTGTTGACCGATTAGGCGCACTGCCCGGTCAATGATGAAACCTATCCGGCTTAGACCTTACGTCTATCCCGATGAAACCTATGAAATCTTTGCATTGGTATAAACCCAATACCGATGATGAAACCAGCTGTTGACCGATTAGGCGCACTGCCCGGTCAATGATGAAACCTATCCGGCTTAGACCTTACGTCTATCCCGATGAAACCTATGAAATCTTTGCATTGGTATAAACCCAATACCGATGATGAAACCAGCTGTTGACCGATTAGGCGCACTGCCCGGTCAATGATGAAACCTATCCGGCTTAGACCTTACGTCTATCCCGATGAAACCTATGAAACTTTGCATTGGTATAAACCCAATACCGATGATGAAACCTGCTGTTGATCGATTGGCACCCTGCCCGATCAACAATAAAACCAGCCAGTGTAGACCTTACGTCTATTCTGATGAGATTCATAAGATCCTTGCATTGGTATAAACTCAATACCGATGATGAAACCCACCTTTGATCAATGGGCATCCTGCCCGATCGACAAAGAAACCCGTCCTATCAAATCTGCATACCCCTTTACGTCCCGCCGTGATGAAACCCACCATTGGTCGATCGGCACCTTGCCCGATCAATGATAAAACCAGCCCAGTGTAGACCTTACGTCTACCCTGATGAAACCTATAAAATCCTTGCGTCGGTATATACCCAATACCGATGATAAGAACATGCACTAATGAAGCAGCACATCGCCTGATCCGTGCTGAAGTCCCAATTCAGGAAACATATGTATATATATAAAAAAAATGGGGTTAAAAATAGAGATACCCCGCCAGACTTGTTCGGACATCCCGGATAAGGGCAAAAATGGCCAAAAACCCAGCTGTGGTGAAAACCCGAAAGGGCACTGCAGGCAAAATCGGGTACCCCGTCACGTGAAAACCCGAAAGGGCGCGTGGGCAAAAGCAAGAGGGGGCTGGCTCCGGTGAAAACCCGAAAGGGCACTTGGGTCAGTAATGTGGTAATTTAAAAAGTTCCATGCCAACCGGCACGCTACCTTTACCTCCCTTCTATTGATGAAGCCTTCCGTCGGTCAACTGTTTCCGCGCCCCGCCGACGACAGAACCCTTCCGGGGTAGACCTTACGTTTACCCTGATAAAATCTACATACCCTCTTTCAAACGTCCCACCGACAATGAAACCCATCACCATTTGGCTAAAGCCTATCCAGTTCAGACCTCACGTCTGTCCTGATAAAATCTACGCATTTCTTGGCAAAGTCCCACCTGCGATAAAACCTATTGGAATAGACCTTACGTCTATCCTGATGAGACCTACACCTTCACACACTTCCCACCGTTGATCGATTGGCACACTGCCCGACCAATGATGAAACCCTATCCAGTTAGACCTTTCGTCTATTCTGATGAAACTTATAAAACCCTTTGCATCGGTATCAACCCAATATCGATGATGAAACCAACTGTTGATCGACCGGCACCCTGCCCGATCAATGATGAAACCATGCAGTTTAGACCTTTCGTCTATTCTGATGAAAATTATGAAATCTCCTTGCATCGATATAAACCCAATATCGATGATGAAATCAATTGTTGATCGACCGGCACCTCGCCCGATCAATGATGAAACCCTGCCAGCTTAGACCTTTCGTCTATTCTGATGAAACTTATGAAACTCTCTTGCATCGATATAAACCCAATATCGATGATGAAACCAACTATTGATCGACTGGCATTTCGCCCGATCAATGATGAAACCCTATTCAGTTCAGACCCTACGTCTGTCTTGATGAAAACCACATATCCTTTAATTGTCCCACCTACTATAACCCCTACCCAGTCTAGACCTCACGTCTATTCTGATGGAACCTCTCCTTTCACACTCCTGCAAATTGTCTCCTTTACGGCGCACATGGCCGGAAGGATTTTTGCTGCCACTCACAAAATCCGGTTTAAGCACCTCTTCGGATGCCGTCACGCGGTGGAGCGAGTCCCCCATCCTTTCTCTGAAGGGGTGGACGCTCTCCTGCCAAGTACGAGCCGTTCGCATGAGGGATTGTCAAAACCGCTACCCCACTTCCCAAAGTGATAAAACCATATGCAAAGTAAGATGGAGACGCTTGAAGCCAAGAGATTCCTTTCCAATAAAAAGGGAATACATGAAGGGCCCCGAGGGGACATTACATTACAGAAGAGAACAAAAAAAGGAGGGATAAACAATTCACGGCCGCCGGAATATATCTTCGAAGGCTAGAAGACCCACATAAGGGGCGGCTCCTAGCTCATGAAGGCGCGCCTCCTCCTCCTGAAGCCCAATGGACATGTCCTGAAGAGACATCACCCGTCCCTCCAGCGAGGCTACTTCCTCTTCAGACTGCGGCCGGATAAAGGAGAGTTGCTGCAGTTCGGCTCGAAGTCCAGAGAGTTCCATCTCCAATAGGGCTATCCGGTCCCGCACAGCTTCTTCCCGCTGAATAGCACCTTCTAGCTCAGCCCGGCGTCCATCAAGCATAAGTGTCAGCTTCCCCAACTCGGATTTGCATTCCGACCTCTGCAATTTCAGCGCCGTTAGCTTATCAACCATGGTCCGTGCTAAGAAATCCCTCCGATGCACGAATTTAAGCAAAAGCAAGACCCGCTGAGCCCATGTGTCCAGAGGGCAACCCATAGCCTGCAGACCGGCAGTGAAGCGATCAGCAATTTCCTTCAGCTGCAAATATGTCAAGCCAGGCTGAGATTCTACCAGCTGGCGCAGCATATCCAGGTTCTGCCAGACAAAGCTCTCAGACGATGCAAAGCCAAAAGAAGCAGAGGGGATCACTTCGAAGGTCACTTCGCTATCGATGTCTGCCCACAGTGCGACATCCGGCTGAGAGGATGAAGACGGTAAATCTGCTGGAAGAACTGGCCGGTCCCTCTCCGTGCCCTCTGGCTGAACTGAAGATTCCCCCTCCGTCTCGGGCGCTATGGCTTGAACATCAGCGGAGGGAGGACCGATGATGATGGAGCTATCTCTTCATGAATCTTCTGAATAAGGGCTTCATCTTCAGCTACTCTTCCTGATAATGGGGGCGAAGGGTCTCTAGTCTGTAAAGGCAGAAATCCAGTTTCTATAGCCACTGTGGCAGGGACTGCTGACTCAGGCGCAGTTGACATTATGGCAGCCGGTATGAAAGCAGAGCTTCTGGATGGGTCTACTTCGGCTCTGAACTCTGAGGCCCTGACAAGGATGGAAATCTCTCCTGGTGATCCTAAGTCCAACGATGCTAAATCTGTCGAGGACTGTATCCGCGCCGGCACAGGGCGAATGATCTCGGGAATTCCCGTGCAAGTTAAAGGCTGAAAAGGGACAATAGCCCAGTTTATGGAGGAAATGTCCGTGATAGCCGCAGTTGTGTCTGAGCTAGCAATGGCAATGCCCTGAGACCAAAACAAAGCAACTTCAGTGCTAGATATAAAAGAAGAAGGGGCAGATGAAGCAACAAACATGAAAAGGAACCCACCCTTGAAGCAGGGTCCACATCCTCGAAGTGGGGTGAAAGAGAAGGAAGCTCCGTAGTCGGAATGACAAATGGTGAAGTTATGTCAATCTCGGTATCGAGCCCAGCAAACTCCTCTTGCAACTCCTCCTCAGGAGATAGCACCACCAGCTTAGCCGGCTGAAAAGACGGAACACCCTTTGCAAATACAAGTGGGGCCTCTGGTTCAGGAGCATCTCCCTCACTGTCGCTGAAGGTTGCATCCTCCTCATCAGAGGCGGTCTTAGAACTGCCTGAGGATATTTCCACACTAGCTATACGCTGTGGGGCCGCCTCTAAAACATGCCGAGATGTAGACCGGGTAATTATGCGCCTGGCCGGAACGGCACGCTGCTTCGACTGAGCCTTGTGACCTTCCTGTGGTTGAAGCAACTCTTCTGTCACCACAGCCTCAGTCTGCTCCTCGCCTGCCGCTGATGCAAAAAGAGACCTCTGAGAAATGTAGCAAAGAAAACAAATACAGGTATGAGACAGATGAGAAGATACACTTACCCCTCGCCTCACTAGCCGGCGTAGGAGAAGGCAATCTGGTCTCCGCCACAGAAGGTGCTATGACTGTCTCTTCGGCTGTGCAAAAAGAATGGGTCAGATTCAAGGACTTCTTTGAGATCCTGCAGAAGACAGTGAAGAATGCAAATGCAAGCTGTTGATGTTACCCTGAACCGGTGTCGAAGCAGCCTCCCTTTGCAGCTCAAACTCATCGAATGATGGAATGTCAGGGAGAGGGGTCCCAGTATCCATCGCCACCGAAGTCGACTGTTGAATGTGGGCCTTTTTGGCCTTCCTGGCCTTCCCAACTGCAGTCTTGACTGCGGAAGCCTTCCTCTTCTTGCCGGGAGGCAGGGGAGTAGTGGTCGGTGCTGCAGCAGGGACTTCAAAATAAGTGGGCTTCTCGGCCTGCGCAATAATCTTTCTATAGAGCCCCTGCCGCTTTATATCAGGCCGGTCTGTTAAGAATGGCAGAAGGATGATGGGATCAGCGGATGTAAAATTCAGATGCTAAGCAGAAAACACTGCAATCAGAAAAGAAGAAATCTTACCTGCCGGGCCGTCATAGAATACAGAAAGTGGCCAGTACATGTAAGCTACCTCCTTGGAGCGGGAAGCAGCCTCCTTGATGAGCCAGCACACATCACCAAATAGCTGGCACTTCTCTACCAAAGCTGCCAGATCATTATGGCCGCGAAAGTCAAGGCATCGAAACAAGTCAAGATGGTCCATGCCCCAGCCATCGACATAATGAAATGATATAAACAGTGGCTTGTTCAAAATGCCAGCTATCGGGCTTTCTGCAGATAATCCATGCAAATTCAGCAGAATGAACAGCCAGGACGTTTGTCTATAGTACGTCTGAGTTCTATCTTCTCGGCGTACAAACGTCCTATATGGATGAAATTTATCAACTGGACCCCTCCAGGAAGCTACTGTCGGGAGCGGCTCTTCGACAGGAAATGGGTATTGCTGCACTTCCAAGCGAGCGCCCCCTACATGGCTCAGATGTTTCAAACTCTGCATAAAGGTGTCCTCGTTGATAGCAGCGAAGACAGGAGCAAGCGGCTCGGAACTCTTTTCCTTCAAGGCCCGCCGCTGAGTCAGATAATTCTCCGCCTCCCTCAGATGCTGTGAGTAAAGTTTTTTCAAGTGGGCTTCAGAAATATCAAACACTGGCCCAGGTTGCTGTTTCAAGAAGGAGCGCTCTGCCACGTCCCAGAAGGCACCCCTACCGTCCCTATAAAAGCCGGTCCGGATATTCCACCATTTGATATATTCTGGTGTTACCCGGGGAACACGGTTAGAAACAGTGGGCACCCTGAAAACTACATCATCCTGGCGATGATAGAAATCCCACCACAACCGGCCCTCGCCAACAATGATGGACCCGTGCTTGGCCCGGCTATCTAGGGGAAATTGGGCAGCTGAGGTAGGAATATGCTGGTCGTAGCCGAAGTTTCGCCCAAAGCGGAACGGATAGTATGGCTCCAACAGAAGCAGGCCACCCTTTCTGTAAACCAAAACACTGGGCCGAATTGCCATGGCCCATCTCACCAGCTCCGGTTCCAGGATTGGCCGAGCAGTGTTGACCCCTGAGACAGGGTGGATATATGTCTCTATCTCCTCCAGCTTGCACTCTCTCTGAGGATCAATCAAAGGAGCTGAACCTGCTGCCAAGCTCCAGAAATGTATGCTGCCAGGGGCGTCCACTGGTACTTTTATCAGTCGGCCCCTTATTTTAAATAGCTGATCATAAAAGGGACCAGGCTCAGCGCTGGCAAATTCAACCATCCTGGGTGACACTGTATCCGCCTGCAAGGTTCTCGGAGCTAATTCGGGGAATATACTGCAGACCCAGGCGTTGAAGAAATGAAAAGGACCCACGGTCCTCAAAGAACGGGGAGTCCGATGCTTGTACAGGTCCCCCAAAGATTTATATATCAAACACAGGGCCACTGGGCAGAGCGACAGCTTCATCCCCCATGCCATCTGACAAGCTGGATATATGGCCTCTGGCCGAATGACTGTCTCGTCCCCTTGTGGGAGAGCAAAAGTGCACAGCCAAAATGTGAAATAAGCTGCGCAGTGTGTGATGGGGTCTACGCCTGCTGGGTTGGGACCACCGCTGCCTGCACGGCGCAATGAGGAGGGTAGCGCCGACTTATAACGGGGAGCCCTTACCTGCCTGCTAGCAGCCGGACCCATAGAAGGAAAGTCTGCATACTTCAGGGGACCGTCAAAGAAATACTGGATCCACTGCCCTATCCGGACCCTCATTTTGCTGCCTTTCTCTCGGGGTTGATAGCCTTTAGAGGACCCCCTGCTGTACGCCAGACAGATGGAGCGGTATACCTTCATCAGATATCGATATGAGAAGCCGATGGAATACTTGCCCTCGCCATCAGAGCTATCCTTCTCGGAATCTGACAAGCAAACCTCCTCATACGGCTCGCCATCAATGGGCAGGCCGGAGAGCTGTGATAAACTCCAGAGATCCAGGGATGTCTCCCCCTCTGCTGTATAGAAAGTGTTGAATAAAGGGCAGAACACTTCAAACATTCCACAGCACAGCCCTCGGGATATGGGATACCGGAATCTAGAAGCGAAGACACTGTGGTACACCCCTGCTCTGATTAGCAGGGGGGCATATTCTATCAGAACAAACTCTGTAAACTCCACTGCCCCCACTCGGAATAGGTGGGCGTCAGTGATTTTGGTGTCTCCGAACCAGCCAGCGGCCAGAAGGTACTTGAACTGAACGGCCGAACAATTCAGCACGAAGGGTTCTTCGCGATATCCCCACTTTAATGGTGCCAACAACATACCATAGCCGGGCTTCTCCCTATGAACTCGGCCGCTAGCATTATCCCACCGGGCTGGTGTGAATTCCGGGGCCCGGACCAGCATCTTCTTCTCTGGTTCCAGCTCCGATATGCCAAGGACGGCATCCCAGTCGCGCTTTTCCCCAGGAAGATAGATGGCCTTGCTGCGATACACTGAGTCCTTCAGGCTATCTCGCTCAGCAAGGATGGCAGCTTCAACTACGCGAGCTATCCGGTAATCTCGCATGCCGCCCACTGTGAAAGTCCGGATGAACGGCATCAAATGTCGGTCCTTCGGGAGGTCTGGCCGATAGTTACCATCTCGCCTGAAGCATGTCTCAGTCGCCGTGGAGTATACCCGGGCTGTCGACACGGTGTCCGTTTCAGAGTCAGATGATTCGTCAAATGAAGCAATCCTGTCATAACCGAAATCCAGGTTATGCACATTCAGCCAATTCACTGTGGCCCGAGATATGTCTGGCTGGGCCGATGAGCTAGCACCAACAGCTCCGGAAGATGCAACATCAGAACTGGAAGCCATTGCAGTGCCTGCGGTCGAAGAAAAAGTGTGAATTAGAGGCCAGTCTTGTGTAGATTGCAATATGAGATTCTATAAAAATTTCGGCAGCATCTCCCCTTATTTAGGGTCTACCCAAAAAGAATAGGGAATCACCAACCAAGAGGGGGTGATCCCGAAAGCAAAAGGGATTAAATCCCTAGTATCGTCCTACCCGGATGAAATCCGACCAAACGGAAAGAGAGACGAGGGCGGCCGAGAGGAGACGGAGCTCCCGCCGATGAAAGAAAACGGAAGAAGAAATCAGAAGATGAAGAAAGAGAAAGAAATGGTGAGAATGAGAAAAAACAAGTCTCGGTGCCTCAAATAGAGGCCCAAGCGCAGCAAGCTCTCGGCGCGAAGAATTGCGCGCCGAGAACCGCCCAGGCCGAGAGCCCCCGCCAGGGCGGCCAAGAACCCAGCCGAGAACCCCAGCCGAGCTAAGGCGGCGAGGGAGGCCGAGAGCCCCAGGCCCGAGAAGCCCTCCTTCCTCCAAGCGGGAGCTGCGAGGTTCGCGCCGAGGCCAGGCCTCCACGCCGGGAGCTCCAAGCAAAAGGCGCGCCGAGAAGCCCTGCCCAAGGCCCTCCACGCCGAGAGCTCCAAGCCGAGAAGCTTCACGCCGAGAGGCCCTTCACGCAGAGGCTCACACCGAGAAGTCAATGCCCTGTGCTAAGAAGCTCCAAATTGCTGAAAATAAAGAAATATGAAGAATGAAAATGTGAAAAGGGAAGATAAGAGTGCAAAATATTGTTGCATCAAGATGATCGGGTCTGAGAACCCGATTAAAGAAAAATTGAGGAAGATACCCTCGAATGATGAAAGACACCTGCGAGCCCCGTGCCGCTTATTCTGCACTTACGCCGCCCGCAGGTGGGGGGCATTTGTTGACACCTGGAAAATGAACAAGGGTGAAAACATAATTCAAAAGAGGGTCGGACCAACAGTGAAAGACCAATGATGAAGCTCATCAACTGTCTGCTCGGCTAAGGCCCTTGTCGGCAAAGCTGATACCCAGTGCCAATGTCACTCAGACGGCAGCACTGATAAAGCAGCAGTCACTCGACTGATGAGACCTTCCAGCCCTTTAATGAGAGCTGTACTACCGTTTCGCCCAAGAATCCACGGATGATATGTCAGGGTAAGTCAGATGTCGGCTTACTGACAGATGCAATAGGAATCGAAGATGAAGCCGGTACCGGCAGATGAAGATGGCAAAGGCTTTGCAAAGTCAGAACAGAAGAAGAATGGTCCCCACAGATTATACACCCGGTGGAAGTCTTGCCGGACTAAAGCTGATGCCCGAGTTCGTCACCATTCAAGTGACGATATCGATAAGATAATACCCGGTCTTGTCACCGTTCAGATGGCAATTCTGATGAAACCCCTGTCCACGGACTGATGAAACCCTTGTCTACGGACGGATGAAACCCCTGTCTACGGACTGATGAAATCCCGGTCTACGGACTGATGAAAACCGTAATGATGATCTCGATACAAGATATGTCATCAATGAAAGGCCCTTTCGGGTGATGATGTCCTTGAAAGACCCAAATGGGTCTGTGAAAGTGGCTAAAAAAGGCTTTAATTGGGCCTGCAAAGAGGGCGCCGAGAGCCATTTGCCGAAGCCCAACAGAGGGCGCCGAGAGCCTGGTCAAATGCGCGCCGGGAAGCTCCATTTGGGCGCGCCGTGATGCTGCTGCCGAGAAGGGAGAAAAGTGGCTATAAAAGCCCCCCTCCCTTCGAACAGAAGGACAAGGAGGAGAGAGGACAGACGGGGATAAATAGATAGAACCGATCAAAAAAAAAAG